>JAKVQF020000763.1:0-26325 GCA_023091115.2 Trypanosomatidae sp. Fi-14 | reverse complement strand
CACTTGCGTGTCGAGCATATCGCGTATGTCTGGTACGTTACCGCGATCGTCTTTGCTTAGCTCCGCCCAGTGACCGAGCGTGAGTATGCGATCCACTAACAGTGAGCGCATCTGCACTGCACGCGGCCACCACGGCAGCCGCTGCACAGCTTGTATACTTTCGTCGCTCTTGCAGCACGCATCCGGTTCGACAACGAGCGCCTCGATGGTGCACCCCTCAGGCCGGCGCAACACGTCTGTCCTCTCGTCGCTCTCACACCATTCTTGCGCATTGTCACTCAGCGCAGGCATGTCGTCGCCCAGCGGTATGTCACGCAAGTCGATGTTGTACAGCGTGGCAGGCACGTTGGCTTCCTCCTCTTCACGTCGTTGTTGTCGCGTCTGCGGCCGTGGCGGCGGCGCTGGCTGTTGCTGAGCGACGCTACGCGTCTGTCGACTTGATGACGCCGAATTACACCTGCAGGTGCACCTGCACTTACTCATGCAACATCGCATTGTGTTTTGCTGTTTTTATTTCTCACTCTCTCTCTTTGTCTGTGTATGTGTGCGTATGTGTGTGGCGGCCTATCTTTTGTCCTGCTTCTAGTGTGTGGCCTTTTGGTTTTTTGTAGACCAAACTGTCACTTGCATAAACAAGACAGGTTTCGTCTCACCTTTTTTGTGGATGACATTTCTCTTTGCATGTTTGTATGAGTGTATGTGTGTGTGTGTGTGTGTGTGTGTGTGTGTGTCTGTGTGTGTGTGTGTGTGTGTGTTTCTGTTGGGTTTTTGTATTATTGTCGACTGTGTGTACATTTTTGTCTGCTCGTTTGCCTGCCTCACGCGTTCACACATACACACATACATATATATGTCAACGGTGGCAATTTGTCTTGCTTTCGTGCATTGTGCGCGTTGCCTTGCCGGTTTTTATCTCGAGATGTTGTATGTTTGCACGATCGTGTAGTGTTTTTAGTATTACAGAACACCCTTTTTTTATTGCTGACAGACGTGTGTGTTTGTGTGTGTGTGTGTGTGTTGCTGTTGTGTTTCTTACATGCTTTGGCTGTACGTGGTATCGTTCTTTGCACACATTTTGTAGAGTGTGCGTAGTATTTTCTTACATGTGAACGTGTGTTGTGTTTTATTGTGGTTATTGTTTTTTGTTCTTTGTATGCCCATGGCTTACCTTTGTAACGGCACTTATTGCAAGGACAAGTGTAAGCAAAGTAGCAAACGCAAATAGTTATATACTGCTTAACGTCGTGCGTCGTGTACGCAATCGTGTCTTGTTAGTGTGTGTTTGTGTGTGTGTGTGTTTGATGAATGCGGGGTGCGTGCGTTTGTTGTGGGTCCTTTGTTTGTGCGTGCGTGTGTGTGTGTGTCTGCTTGTGCATGCATTTTCTATGACTGGCATGGTGTTGGCTTGTGTGTGTGTATGCGTGCACATTCTGATGAAGTGTCGTCGTCGTCACCTTCGCGAGCGCGTTTGTTTGCTCGAAAAGCGTGCATGGGCAAGTACGCGTCATCCTCTACTTCACCCGTTGCGAGGCCGTGTATGTGGGTGACGAGGTCATATGCAATGCGCGTTGTGAGGCGCGAGTCGTGGCGATAGTCACTGTGCTGGGTCACGAACTGGCGCAAGTATTGCGCCGTTGTCGGTATCTGCCCAGACGCGCGCATGCTGATGAAGCGCAAATAGGTTTCTAGGTGCGGTATGCCGCCACTGCCGCCGCCACCGTTGTCGTCGTCGTGGCTTGAGTATGTGTCGCGAACGTAGCGGCGAACGAGCGGTATGAGACCAACATAGCCGTCTTCGCGCCCGTTAAAGATCTCGTTCACGCTAAACAGTCCCACCTCGGCCTCACTGCTTGTGTATGTCTGCACCTTGTCCTTGTGCGCCGTGGCGTCGTGGCCACTTTCATTTTCCTCGCACGTACGTTGCTGCTGCTGCTGCTGCTGGTTTGCCCGCGACGAGTCTGCGTCGTGTTCGCCAAAGATGTGTTTGCGCATCTTGTACAGCTCGCGGCATGGGTGAATGCGATGCGCACGGCCAATGTTCTCGTCCACCACCGAAACGCGCGTGTAGAAGATGGGCTTGTACTTCACAATTGCCGCCGCCAGTAGGGCGACGAAGAGGGCAAACGCGGCATTCTCAAACGGCGTCGGCATCACCTCCATGACGCGAAACTCAACGCGCCAGCCAATGTTGCCGCCAACGGGGGGCGGCTTGAAGCGCACCGACTGCCAGTTTGTTGTCTGTATATTCTCAAAGTGTACACTGCTCGTCGCGTCATCGACGTCGATGAGCTGATCAAAAATTGTTAGCGGGTCGCGAATGAACAAGTGGGCAATGTGTCGTGCCAGGCGCGCGTCCACGTCGTGCGCACGCAGTGCTGCGTAGCACGTCTCATTGATGGCAATATCTGTATCGTTGAACTGCTCGAGGGCGGGTGCGTCACGTGCAATGAAGGTGCTGATGCTGTCATAGCGTGACTTGACAATGCGTGGGAACTCGCTCGGCTGGCGGTCGTCGACGCTCGCCGCAATCGTCAGCCATCGCACATCCGAGTCGCACAGCAGGCCCTTCTGGAACGGCGTCGCTGACGTGATGGCGAGGAACACGGGCGCCAAGATGGCAAGCTGATCGTACGCGTACCGCGCCTCGGGCTCGTCGGCCATCTGCATCGTCACCTGCAGACAATTGCAGCCCATACCAAACGCCATGCAATCCATGTACACACAGGGCTGGTGTACCCAGCGCGCCGGACACGGACACGAGTCATAGCGCGCCTTGACATACTCACTCTGTTTGCCAGTAAAGTACTGTGCATAGTAGTAGAGCGTTGCCGGTGACAGCTCCGGCGCGGCGGCGCCGACGTCGCTCGCCGTCGCGCACGTGTGCGGTGTGTCCGCCACTTGCACCGGCAAGGACGCCGTTCCGTTAGTGGCACCGTGTGTCACGTGTGTAGCAGCCGCGGTGGTGGCTGACAATGTCGTCCTTGTCGCCACCGACGCGGCTGTTGTTGTGCATGTTGCAGCTGCCTCTGCTTCCATTGCTGCTGCTGCAGCAGCAGCAGCAGCCTCTGTTGTTGTTGCTGCTGCCAAAGCTATTGCACTTGTCGACGAGCCGTCACGTGTCGCGTGTACGCCGTCCGTCTTGTCGGTGGCAATGCTGCTGACGGTCGTCGCCGTCGCGTGCAGTTGCGCGGCCTCGTCACCAAAGCGACGTGTACGCCGCGGTACACCTGCGCTGCTTGCCTTGTGGTTGTCGTGGCTGCTGCTGTTGCTATTGTTGTTGTTGTTGTTGGTGGTGTTGTTCTCCTTGTTGTTGCTGTTGTTGCTGTTGTTGCCGCTGTCATTGTTTACAAGGCCACAGTTGATGTCCTTGTTGCGCGGGTGGGCGTCAATGTTCAGTCGTGTGTCGACGGTGGCGGTGAGGGTGTGACGATCGATGTAGAGCGGCACCTGTATGCACACCTTGCGTCCTCGACGCAAACGTATGTTCTGCGTCAAGGTGGCGAAGCGCGGGTGCGTCTGGTTGATGCACACATCCGGCACAAAAAGCGAAAGCGAAAACGGCGACACATCATGCACGGACAGTGGCTGCACACTTGCGGGTACGTGGTGCCGTTGGTGCGCGTCGACGGCGACTCGGCTACCGTGCTCCGTGTCGTTGTCGTGGCATGCCTCCTCTGCGCCGTTGCTGCTGCTGATGCTGCCGCCACGACGACTACTGCTGTGACTACCACCGCTGACTGCACTCGCTGCCGGCACCGCACTTGTTGCCGCCAGTCGCTTCTGCTCGTTTGTTAGTGGCGCAGCGACAAACTCGCCAACACCCATGAGCGGGAACGTGACAAGTGTGACACCAATCGTTCCGGCGCCCGCGTGCGCGTCGAGTGCGCGGTAGCGTGCACGCATGTTTGCCTCCACCGTCGCCATGCTTGCGGCGTCGAGGGTGTAGGGCTGCGCGGGTGTGCTCTCAACCATAAAACTGCCATACTCGGGCTGCCACACCGCTACATCGCCACAGTGCGTGCGCAGGCGGTCGAGGACGAGGCCAGCGTCAAGACAGAGGCGCACCTCACGCGTGCGCCTGTCAATGTGCACGAGCTGTGCCTCAATCTCTTCACCCCAGATGAACGGGCAGTTGCGCAAGTCACGCTTGTTCTTGTAAATGTTGAGGAACTGTTGTATGCCGTGCTCGACAATGACCGGTACAGCACGATCATTCGCCTCACTGCCCCACCGCAGTGGGGCACCACCCGTCGTCAGCAAGCCCATTCTTACGCACAATCTCTTCTTTCTTTGTTGCAACGAGGACACGGCAGCACACACGTACACACGCGCAAACAGCACAGTCGCGACAGCACCGCTGGGCAAACAAGCGTAAGGTAAGACAACACTAGATAGGATGTGTATACAAGAATGTGTGTATTTGTGTGTAGACGCAAAGGAACACAGCTGAGCAATCTACGCAAGGGTGGTGGATTCTACACTGCTATATCGTGCACCACGCGCAAGACAACGCAATGTGTACACATGCTACCACAAAGTACACAAGCTCACACACATACACACACATGTGTATTTGTTTATTTACATACACATGTAAATAAACATACACATATGCGCATAGTGTACGTATCTATGCGGTGCGGCACGTTCGTCTGCGTGTATGTGTATGTGCGTATGTGTACGTGTGTGTCACATTACACAAGCATACAAACACAACGACATACAAGCACGCGCGCCCACTTACATACATACATACACACACGCGCAGATACAGCGTATGAATTGCCATGCTCCGTGCTCCACCTTTTTTGTCTGCGTCGTACCCTAGTCACTACTCTGTACATCGATGCAACGTACACACACACACACACGTTACACAAGTGTGCGCATACAGCTGCGCTACCTTTACATACATTTGCCTAACCATGTACGCCGTCCTTGTCACCGCCCGTGGCATCGTACACACATGCGCAGGGCATTGACACACACACACACATGCACACATAGAAGGACATTACGCACAACACATGCGTCTCACCCTGTACATACATACATACATGCGTGTGTATGAGTGTATGTGTATGTGTGTGTATGTGTGTGTGTGTGTGTGTGTTTTACATGTGACGTGTGTAACGTGCACTACGTTGTTCTTTTTGCTCACTGTAGCACTCGTCACGGGGCTCGCCAGCTGCATCACCTCCCACCGCACAGCGGCTCACCGAGGCATGCATAGGTGCAGACGCATGTGTGCACATGCAAACACTTTCCTTTACAAGTGTACATAAGTGTGTACACGTACACACACACACAAAGACACACGCAAACGCACACATACGTACACATACGTGTATACATACATAAATGCTCATCAGCACATCGGTGTACAAAGGCAATGTGTAATCTGTCGCCGCAACAACCACAACAATGCTGACGACAGAACACGGTGTCGCTGCACACTCGTCGTCAACGCGCGTACACACACATACACACACAAAAGCATATGCACGCACACGCACTTGCATGTACATACTTTTCTCCCCATCTCTCTCCGTGTGTGTGTGTGTGTGTGTGTGTGTGTGTGTGTGTGTGTGTGTGTGTGCGTGCATGCACTCGTGTGCTTGTGCATGCGTGTCGGTTGCGGACACCAGCACACATACACAAGTCCACACACACACACACACAAGCACAAGCACACACACAGACGAAGCAAAGACGCTAATGCGCACCACGAACAAAGAAGAAGCGGTAGGTGCACTTGTCCCCATCGTGCGCCATCGTCGTCGTGCCCCGCAGATTCCACGCACCCTCCTCCTCGAGTATGTCGAGCACCGTCACAAACAGCTGGGAGGCGCCAATGTCCTCGGTGGCAAAATGATGCCGCAGCTCACCGTACCAGTGCGGTGGGTGCTCCTTATAGACGAGGGCAAAGGGCACCTTACCCGTGTTGGCCGTCGAACACGCATTCGGCAGGGCCTCGTTGAGCCTGTCAATCGTGCTCTCTTTTACCGGGCCAAAGAGGGAGATGACGGGAGGGTTGCACGTGATGTTGACGATGAGGTTCATGTCGGACATGGCGACGTGGTAGCAACAATTGCGTGCTGTACTCGTGTGATAAGAAGACGAAGCGTGTGTGTGTGTGGTGTGTCAGTATAGATGTAACTTGCAACATGTTGCAAAACAAACGTCAAACACAGGTGCATCATACAAGGCGGCACAACGCACATTGTCGCGCAAGCATACATCTGCGTGTGCGTGTATATTTACACATATACAGATATATGTGTATGCATACGCACATGCAGGCGTGCAGCTATGTACATCAACGTTGCAACTCATACATACACACACGCACACGCACAAACTAGCACACACACACACACACGCGACATGTGTACGCGTAGGCGTGTGTGTGGCTGTGTGTGCATCTCACAACCCAGCCAAGGGGTCGTCGTCGGCCGCACTCGTCGCCCGTCTACTGCCACCTTGCTGTTGTTGTTGTGCAGCAGCAGCAGCAGCAGCGGCAGCGGCGGCGGCACGCTCGTCTTCTTGCTTCTTCCACGTATCATATGTCCCCTGCAGTCGCGCGGCGAGCTCGGCGTGTGTGCACTCCTCCGGCAACAACGCCACAAGCTGCTTCACCTCCGCCGGTGTCAACACCGCGTCGCCGTTGCTCGTCACCCAATCAATCAGGCGACTGCGTGTGACGCGTGCATGTGCCATCTCCGCAAGACGCCCCTGCACGAGACGCTGATGATGTTGTTGTTGTTGCTGTTGACGAGTACGACGACGATGACGACGACGGTGACGACGATGGTGTTGACGGCGACGCTGCTGCGGGTGCTGCTCCTGTTGCTGCGAAGACAACGACGATGATGCGGCACCGGTGCGACGACGCTGACGTGTGCGAGGTGTGCGAGAGGCTACTGTGCTGTCCTTGTCACCACCGTCACCGCCCCCCGCCGCACCCACACCGTTCACATGGACAGCGTCGTCACTCTTGTCCACCGCATCGCCGTCGCTGCTCTTGTGACCGTTGCCCTCCTCACTACCCTCACTACCGCCGTCGTCACTACCGCCGTCTGCGTCGTCGTCATCGTCGTCGTACTCGTCGTCATCGTCGTACAAGTCATCGTCATCGTCGTCGTCGTCGTCGTTGCTCTTGTCATAACTGGCGCTGCTGTTGCCGCTGCTGCTGCCGCCGCTGCCGTTGCTCGTCGACGACGCCGTGCGTGCAAAACGCATCGCCTCTTCCGCCGCCGCGTCACCATCGCCGCCATGCGCGAGTGTTGCGACAAGGTTGCCGCTGCTGCGCTTGTTGCGTGGCAGTGCGCGCAGACGACTGCGCGCACACACCGCCAGCGCATGCCGCACCCGCGTCTCCTCCGTCGCGGCGTCGCGGAACAGCTCCTCGGCGCACGTGATGAAGATGTTCCAGTCAATATTCTTAATCTCCTCGACGGGCGTCGTCGTCGCCGTCCGCGCCTTGCCCGCACGACTGCTGCTGCTGTTGTTGTCATTGCCGTTGTTGTCATTGCCGTTGTTGTTGTTGTCGACGCCGCCGTCATCGCCTGCGGCGCCTGTGTGCACCACCTCGGCGCTCGCCGTCGTGAAGGCGACACTGCTGCGTGTACGGCCACTGCGCGTCACCGCCGCCGCCGCCGCTCGCGTTGACGTGTCGCCACCGCCGCCGCCCAGTCGTCTGCGTTGACCATCACCGTCGTCGTCTGCAGCAGCAGCAGCAGCAGCAGCGGCAGTGCTGCCACTGCTCGTGCCCAGCCGGCTATTGCCACCACTGCGACTACGACCACCGCTGCTGCCCGCACGGCTCATTGCTCGCGCCGCGGACAGGCCAGAGACGGCGGCGGTGCTGCCGCGACGGCCACCACCGCCGCCTTTGCCCTCGCGCACCGCCTCACGTCGCATCACCTCGCGTCGGCGCCACTGCTCGAGCCGCACAATCGGTGCCGCCATGCGTGCGCGCAGGACGTCGAGGTCGCGTGGGGTGGGGTTCATGCCCATGCCACGCAACAACGTCGTGCAGTCGAGGAACGACACGAGCTTATCTTTGCTCTGCAGCAGTGAGAAGATGGCCTCGGCGGTGTTGTACACCTCACTCGTCAGCACGTGTGGCTCATGTGACATGGCGTCGTCACGAATAGGGGCGCTGTGCCTGTGCCTGTGTGTGTGTGTGTGTGTGCGTGAACGAAAGATAAACAGACAACAACAACAACAACAACAAACGTCACTGACAGTGATGACAACAACAGCAACAAGCAATGCAAAGATTACATACAATACACACACATACACACACACACACACACACATGTTGTGTGCGTATGTGTACGTGCACGTCTCTGTGTGTGTACGTGTATGCTCACTACTCATGCGCTACGTCACCATGTCGGTTTTGTCTGTGTGCCTAGTCGCTACACAATACACACATACACACACATATAGACACATGCGCACATGTATGCACAAGCCACTGCGTCAGCACACGTACACACATGCACACACACACACACACACACATACACGTGTATGTACACATGTACGTGTGTGTGTGTGTGTGTGTGTGTGTGTGTGCGGGGCATGCAGAAAACAATACAACAAAAGGGAAGAAGAGTACGTCGTCGCTGTTCTTGTCGACATCCGCATCGACCTGATGCACAGCCTTCATCATTCACACACACACACACACACACACACACAGTCACGCACATTCTCGTACAACAACAACAACAACAATAACAACAACGGAGGATGTATGCTATTCGCTCGTTGTGTCTGTGTGTCTGCGTGTGTCTGTGTGTACGTCCGTCACACACACACACACAATGGCGTCGCCTCGTCAGCAACAATAGCAGCAGCACACCTCACCTCATGACGTCTTCACTGCCGTCAACGCACACCCGTCGTCGTCGCCTCACCGCCGTCGTTGTCCTCGGCCAACGGCCGCGGCGGCTGTAGCGCCGTCGGTGACAGCAGTGGCGGCAGCAACTCGTGTGTTTGCGGTGACAGCGGTGACTCAGTCTGCTCGCGTGCGACGCTGTCATTGCGTGCGGGTGTGACTGTTGTCGTCGTGGTGCAGGGTGGGTGTACAACGGCGGCAACATCGTCGCTACTGCTCTTGACACCATCAGCAGCAGCAGCGCCGTCGTCGTTGTTCATCGTCGCCCTCGTCCGCGTCGTGTCGTTGCGGTGGTGGCTCTTGTCGCCCCTATGGACATCACGGTCGTCGCTATCGTTGTCGTCGTTATTGCTATTGCTGCTATTGTTATTGTTGTTACTGCTTTTGTGGTTGCTTGGGTCGTCCTCGTCGTCGTGTGGTGCGCCGTGCAACGACAGCATCATCGTCGAAGGCGACGACGACGATGACGGCTGCAAGGGTGACGCGGTGGGCGACGGCGGTGGCAGCAGCACACGAGCTTGTGTCATCGCCGTCGTGATTGCCGCCGTCGCACACGCTGTCTGCGTCGCCACCGCCTCCTCCTGCTGCCCCGCCACCAGCCCAGTCATCATCGTCGCCCCCATTGTCGTCGCCGTCGTCGACCCCGTCGTCCCCGTCGTCGTCGTCGACGTCGACACATCGACAACGACCACATCCATCGCGGCCGCGTCCACGGCGCCGCGGTGCGCCTTACGCGCCAGCGCCGGCCAGTCGAAACACGTCATCCAGTAATAGAGCAACGGTATCTCCACAACGAAGCCGACGAGCAGACCGCCCAGACAGCCCGCCACGCCCACACGCAGTCCGAGCACGAGCAGCGCCGAGGCGGGCACGCCAACACACCACAGTGACGCCAACACCGCCATGCCCGCGTCACGCTGTCGGCCCGCGCCACGAAAGATGCCCTGCAGACAAAATTGCAGTGAGTCGCCCATATGACAGAGCACCACAAAGGGCAGAATGTGACGCACCCCGTCAACGAGGCTCGCCTCACTCGACAACACGTGCGCAATCGGCTCGCGCAGCAGCATCACCACCGCCGCCGTCAGCACCAGCAGCGCCACATCACAGCACAAGATAAAGTATGCATACTGCCGCGCCCCGCGTGGTCGCGCCCCTCCCAGGGCGTTGCCGACCATCACGCTCGCCGACACGCACACCCCCAGCGCGGCCGAGAACATGACATTGACGAGCGTCATCGCCACACCATTGATCGCCACCGCCCGCGGTGAGATGCGCGCCGCGAGCACCGTCTGAAACTCAAAGGCCCACCACTCCGCACACGTCGCGATGAGCGCCGGCGTGCCGACGCGGAAGAAGCGCCGCCACGCGTCGCGGCTGCGCAGGCGCGGCGTCGGCCACGGCGCCAGTCGCACAATCACGGCCGGGTGGTAGAGAACGCAGGCAATGTGGGTGGCCGCACAACAGGCGGTGCTGCAAAAGAGCGACAAGACGGCGCCGTGGACGCCGCGGTGGGTCAAGAAGTAATTGGCCAGCGGTGAAGTGAGCGCCGCCGCGCCATTGGCGATGGCGACGAGCTGTGACTGCTTCTGCGCGTACATCGTCTTGCTCAGCACGCCGCTGATAATCTGCACGAGCAGGTACGGCGACGACCAGCGCAAAAAGACGGTAACACCGGGCCCCACTTCGGGGCCAAAGACAAACACCATCACAGGCAGGCTGTGGTAGAAGAGAAACGCAATGCACACCCCGAGCACCACATCGAGTGCGAGGGCGAACTGCACCACCTCACCCACCTCGGGTGATCGCCTGTCACGGCCGTAGGCCTGCGACGACAGCGTGTCAATGGCGGCACCGAAGCCTTGGATGAACGAGAAGCCGGCCATGTTGAAGATGACGATGCCGGTCGTGTACTGTGCAACGGCGAGTTCGCCGAGGGTGTTGCTGACGTAGTAGAGCGTCACCATCTGTGACGACATCCACAACATGCTGCTCAGATCGGTCGGCACAAGTATGGCGAGCGTCTGACGCAGCAGAGTGCGTATCGGCAGCAGCTCATCACGCGCCGCAGCAGCGGCAACGTGCACCGCGTGCGCCGGCTCCATGATCGCGTCCTCGCCTACGACGTCACGCTACACAAAGACTCACACACTCACACACAGAATGTATATGTATATATGTGTGTGTGTATACACGCACGCACAGAGAACACGCGCAACTTCGAGCGATGCAAGACTAGCTACCTTGTCGTTGTGTATGTGTGTGTGTCTGTGTCTTCTTTGTTCTTGTCGCGCGTTCGCTGCTTTTGCATGTGCATGCGTATGCCAAGCCGTCGTCGTGCTCGTCGACGTACGTATGTCACCAATGTCGTGTCACCATATGCACAAGCTAACGTACAAGCAAGCAAGCAAGCACAAAGTGGCATGCACACATACACAAGCATAAACGCACAGAAAGAGAGAGAAGAAGACACACACATGCTTGCACAGTGTGTCACAGGACGCGTTGATGTGTGTGCACAGCATCTCTATGACGTGCTCACACTGCACACTCGTCGGTACGCATGCATGTGTATGTATGCGTGTGTGCATGTGTGTGTGTAGGTGTGTATACGCTTACACACACTGACGCACATGTGTCTCGCTCGCTCGCTGTGTGTCCGTGTGTGGGTGTGTTATACGTTGCGATTGCGACGACGACTACTTAGCTTTGTCCATCTCAGTACATGCTGCACCGGTTGTGACAGCAACACAGGGCCAATCACCGGCATCGACTCGAGCACGCGGACAATCATCGGGAAGAAGTTGCCAAACAAGTTGAGGGTGCCGAAGCCTTGCACAACGAGGCCGAGCAGACACCAGCCCCACAGCACAAGCAACATACCGGCAAAGAAGCACACCGAGGCGCGTACGCGGGCGGCGAAGAAGCTGCGAAAGCGCGACGGCCCCATGACGAGTGCAATGCCGGCCACAAAGAGCATGTTGCCCATCGTCAGCAGGGCACTGTCAAGCAGCAACACAACACCGAGGAGGAAGAAGAAGACGCCGAAGCCGGTGAGGGCGACACCAATCTTTGTCGTGTCGCTCCATCGATAGAGCGAGTCCATTGGCTACGATACTTTCTCGCACATGTGTGTGTGTGTGTGTGTGTGTGTGACAGTATATGTACATCACGTGTAGACAGCAAGTACAGACGTAACAAAAATAACAACAACACAAGTTACATGGTCGCACACATGTATATGCATTGCGTGCACTGTGTGCACAGATACAGGCGCGCGAGTGCGCACACACATGCACGCACATACTCGCACATGTGCGTCTTGTGTCTTGTGCACCACCTCGTCACCGTCTCGCTTATGCCACTCTTGTTATGCGCATAAACTTATCGTGTCTTACTTATATATACACACACACAAACATGCACACAGACATGTGTGTGTGTGCCCTTCTGTACGACTCTGTTACTGCTCATTGTCATCTTGCGGATGCTGTTGCGGCCGCCGTCGTCGTCGTTGCTGCTGCTGTTCTTGTTGCCTTGCCACCGCATGCTCGAGTATGTTGCGTTTGCCTGCACCACTACGCTGTGTGTTGTTGCTGCTGCTGCCGTGGCGGCGGCCACTACCGCTTTCGTCCTTGTCATCGCTGTCCAGCAGCGCCTCTTGCGCCTGACGAAATTGCGCCACACGTTGCTGACGCAGCCGCTCATGCAGCGTGCGCAGTGCGTTGCCCTCACCACGCAGTCGCTCCTCCAGTGCACGCACCGCTGTCAAGTCACACGGGCCAAACGACACCTGCTCACGCGCCTGCGTCGTCTGTGCGGCGACGGCTTGTATGCAGCGCAGCAGCTGCGTCACCTGCGCATGCACCTGCGGCACCTTGACCTCGCTGCGCAGACGACGCAGTGTGCTGTCGACGGTCCAAAAGGCCTCGGCGAAGCCGAGTGTGTGGGCGTGGGTGGCCAGGTGCTCCGTGAGCAGATAGAGCGCCTCGTGCCACAGGGCAATGTGGTAGGCAGGACTGCGCGCCTGCGCCTTCTTGACACGCATCGTAAAGGGTAAGTCGGCTGCCGCGTCAAAGTACGACGACGCAGACGAAGAGGAGGGTGTGTTGCCGTGATGTGCGCTCTTGCTGTTGCCTTTGTTGTGAGTCGTGCTGCCGTGTCGCTTGTGCAGCGCAACGCTCGGTGAGGTCAAGATGCGCAGCAAGTAGGGCGCCACAGCAATGTACACACCGTCGGCGCGACTGGCAATGTGATTGAGCACCTCGATAATGTGCAGGTGCAGCGCAAACATGCGTGGGGAGGCAAACAAGTCCATCAGACCGAGTGCAATCTGCACAACAGGGTGAATGAGCGGACCAAGTTGTGCGGGCTGCGCATACGTCGACACGACGGCGCCCCACACACGCAGCGCATTCACATACTGCCAATTGACCACCGCACGCACATTCGCCAAGCTCTGTTGCTGCAGTGCCGCGCGCAAGTAAAGGGCGAGCTGACGCAAATAGACAAAGGTGTGCTGATAGGCCGCCTCCATGTCGGTGCCGTACAAGTCCACCACACAGTTGATGAGGAAGGCGACAATGGGCTGCTGGTGTGCCGTGTACGTGTGTGAGGTGCGGACGAGGGCGAGGAAGATGCCCTTGAACGCGGCAGACTGGTACATTGACCGCGTCCCCACGGCACGCGTGGCGACGGCGCGCACGAGCAGATAGGCGGCCACACGCACCGACTCCTCCGTCACACCACACAAGACGAGCGCCACGCGCAGCAGTGCCCGCGTCGCGCCCTTCAGATAGTGCAGCAGCGGCACAAAGGGCACGGCAGCGTGCAGCAGCCCCGTCGTCAGCGTCGCGTCTGCCACCGCGGCGATGCCGCCGTGTTGTTGCTGCGGCTGCGTACCACGATCACCACCGCCGCCACTGCTGATGCTCTCGGCCAACACAGCCGTCAGCACGGCCACGGCACGCTTGACCAGGTAGCGTGTCTTGTGTGAACGAAAGGCGCCCTTGCCGGTGACGAGGGTGCCAACATTGCCGCTCACCGCCTGCGCCATGCGCAGCAGTGCGTCCTTGACAATGTGTGCGTCGTCAAACTTGCGCTGCGTGCTTGCCTTGACGCTTTCACGCAGTGTGTACTTGAGCTCACGTGCGGCACACACAAGCACGTCCAGGCAGCTCTCGACCACACGTGTACTACTACGGCTGCTGCTGTTGCTGTTGCTCTTCTTCTTCGCCTTCTTCGCGGCGGCATCTGCTGCATCTGCTGCTGCTGCTGCTCCACCGGCGGCAAGAGCCGCCGCTGCCTTTGCCAGCGCGTCAATCTCGTCGTGTGTGATGCGGCGTGTCGTGTGTGTTGCCGTCACGTCGTCGTCATCGTCGTCGTCGTCGTCGTTGTCGTCCTCCTCGTCGTGCTGCTGCTGTTGCTCCTCCTCGTCTTCGTCCGTCTCGACGTCGCTGCCAGCACCGTCGCCGTTGCCGTCCTCATCTGCCATCACGGGCACCGCGTTCACCTCGGCGGCGCCAAATTGCAACAGCGTCGGCTCCTCCGCCTCCAGGTACGAAAAGAAGGCCTCGTCGGTGTCACGCAGCCGCGCCAGTTGCTCACGATGCTCTGCCTCCTCTTGCGCCGCCGTCGCCGCCGCACGCAGCTGTCGTCGCTGCAGCCGCTCCGTCTTCTCCTTCTTTGCCTTGGCCGTCTTGCGACGCGTCTCAATGACACCCGCCAAGTGTTTCTTGGCGTACTTCTTGAATGACTTCTTCTCCTTGTGTACGGCCATGATGATGTAGGTACAATAGTGGCTATAGTAGTAGTAGTAGTAGTAGTAGGAGCTACAGTAGTAGCTAAGGTAGTAGTAGTAATAGTAAAAAAACCTACTTCTTTTGTATCTTTATGTGTGTGTGTGTGTGATTGCAGCTGTCTACTTACGTGCTTCTTCTTCTTCTCCTTTTTGTGTATACGTCAACCGCAGTGGCAACACGGACAAGAGACGATGCGAAAACAACGCATACCGGTGCATAAGATGCAAACTGCACTATACACAAGGCGTATGTCTGTGTATGTGTGTGTATGCATCTATGCATCGCATCTATGCTGACATCGTTGCGTTCTTCTGTCATTGTACTTTGCACGCCTTGTTGGCGCTGCACGCGTCCAAGTGCACCGCTCTTCTGCCCCTGTGCCGCCTGGCGTGTCGCTGCAGCACATCATCGTCATCGTCATCATCGTCGTCGTTCTTCTTGCCGTTGTCATGTTTGTCATGTTGCTTCTGCTTGTGCTGCTGCAGTCGACGTATGCGTTGCGTAGAGGGCGCAGCCTCTTCTTGTTGTTGCGTTGTGCTGTTGTGGCGATGACGTCGATGTGCGACAGATTCGCTCGTCGCGTGCAGCGACGTCAGCGTCGCCGGCGAGGCAGCTGTTGTCGTCGCCAATGCGTGTGTGGTCGCTGTTGTGGTAGCAGGCGATATGTGCACATGCTTATTGTGTGTCGACGCGAGCGTGTGCTCTTGTCGACGACGACTGCTACACGACGACACACTCGTCGCTGTCGACGACGTCAGTGACGACAGTGACACGTGCGGCTGTTGCTGCGGCGGCTGCATGGACGTTGACAATGACAGCGCGGACGGGGCTGGCGGCATCGCCGCCGCTGTCGCTGGCTGCGCCTTCTTCACATCACTCGCCGTGTGCGTTGTGCAGTCGCTGTCGCTGTCGCTGTCGCGGCCAGCCGCGTCGCCTCGTGCGCTTGTCCGCGGTGTACTGTGCCGTGTGGCTGTTGTTGTCGTCGTCCTCATGACGACATCACCGTCCACAACCACCACGTCGTCCTCGTCCTTGTCTCGGTGTGCGTCGGCCTCGTTTGTGCTCACCGCAGCCGCGTCGACGTGGCGCTGTCGTTGCCGTTGTTCTTGTTGTTGTTGTTGTTGTTGTTGGTCTGTGTGCTTGCGCTTGTCGTCATCGTCGCTCTGACTTATGACGTCATCGTAAAGACGACGATGCTTGCCCGTCTGCGTGTCTAGCGGTAACAATCCTTCTTCTTCTTTGTGTGTTTGTGCTGCAGACGCGCATTGCACATTGCTGTCGCTGTGACCATCGCCGCGGTTGTCGCTGTGGTTTGTCGTGTGCGCTGCTGCACCTGTCGTCTGCGTTGCTGCACCTGTCGTCTGCGTCGCTGTTGCTGTTGTTGTTGCTGTTGTTGCCTTTGCTACTGCTGCCACTGACGACGACGATGGTGTGCGTCGTGCCACCGCGTCAGCCTCGTCGCAGTGCAGGTCAACGAGCTGCTGCAACACACACTCTTTTGTCGTCATCGCACTGTCCGCGTAGACGGCAAACAGCACCGCCATCGGCAGCAGCGCCTCACTGGACACAAACCCACGACAACACACAGGCCGCGTCGTGTCATCGTCGTCATCGTCGTCATCATCTTCGGTGTTGTCGTCCTCTTTGTCGCTGCTGCTGCTGCTGCTGTCGCTCTTCGTCGTCTGCTGCTTCGTGTTGATGTTGCTGTTGTTGTTGTTGTGTGGTGTCCGCGTCGTTTGCGCTGTGCGCGCGTCGACAACGTCGGCAATGGCAAACAACACCAACACAAAGACGCCATCGCGTCTGCTCGACGACGACGACAACGATGCTCGACGGCGGTGATGACGACAGTGGCGGCGATGACGATTGTGCGCACTGCTCTTCGTCGTCTGCTTCGTCGTCTGCCGCGCGTCATCGCTGTCATCGTCGACGACGTCGTCGTCCTTGTTGCGCGGTAGGGCTGCCATTGGCCACGACACGGTCGAGTGACATTGCATGTCGTGCAGCCGCACCAGCGGTGGCAGCCCCGCGTCGAGCATGTACAGCGCCGACGACACGCTGTCCACGGCAAGAAACGCGAGTGACGGTGACGCAGCTGCCGCTCTACGGGCTGCTGTTGTTGCTGTTGCTGCTGCTGTTGCCGCTGTTGCTGTATGCACAGCGTTCGTGTCGTGTACGGCCAGCGGTGGCAGACACGACAGCGTCGACACATACCCCACCACCTGTAGTGTGGGCGGCAGCAATGCATCGCAGTGTTCGTCAAAGGCAATGTGCAGTCGCGCATAGTCGTTGCCGGCGCGTTGCCGCAGCCAACGTGCAATGTGACGCCGTGATGTGTATACGCGCCTACGGTGAGCACTGCCCGAGAACGATGACAACAACAACGATGACGATGACGATGTTGTTGACGCAGTCGTGTCCTTGTCCTCCTCATCACTGTTGCTGCTGTTGCTGCTGCCCTTGTGCTCCTCGTGTTCGCCTGCGCGGTTCGTCTGCGCAACGGCAACGGCGGCGGTGGCGACGTCTGTTTGCGCGCTTGCGTGTGTGTAGTGTGCGCGGTGCCGTCTGGGGTGGTGACCGCAACATGCACACACCTCTTCCTCGTCATTGTCGTGGTGTTGTTGTTGTTGTTGTTGTTGTTGTTGTTGCTGCGACGACAACAGCTGTGCAAGTGCGGCCTCGAGCTCGGCAATGCGCTGCTGCTGTGCGGCCGTCACACGTTGGGCGTCACTGTCACGGGCCTGCGACTGCGCGCGCAGCGCACGCAGCTCACACAACAACGCGTCGTGCTCGGCGGCTGCTGCTGCTCTTTGCACCTCGTGTGCGTGCTGGCCCGCCGCACTCGTCGTCGTCCACTGCGACACAAGCTTGTTGCCCTTGCTGTTGTTGCTGCTTGACAAGGACAGCGCCCGTTCATACTCGGCGACCATGACATCATACTCATCATCTTCGTACGCATCCATGTCGATGTTGTTGGTGCCGTCGTGACGCTCATGTAACGCTGCCTTCTTGTTGTTGTCAACATCATCATCACTGTTGTTGTCGGCGTTGCTGCTGATGTTCTTGTTGCACACTGCACGAGGTGCGCGTGTGTGTATGTGTGTCAGTCGCTGTGTATAACGCAGTGTGCTCACCGTCTCGTAGTAGTAGCTCGCGTGAGGATGCACACACGCCAGAAACGTCGTGCGCGACGTCCCGCACAGATAGCGCTGCAGCAACACCGTCAGTGTCGTGTCGCGAAAATTGACATAGCGCGGCGCCTTACGTGCAGCAACTGCAGCAGCAGCAGTAGCAGCAGCAGCCGTCATGTGCAGCTGTTGTCCTCCTCTTGCTGCCCTCTCATCCGTGTTGTTGTTGTCCTTGTTGTCGTTGTTGTTGTTGTCCTTGTTGTTGTTGTCGTTGTTGTTGTTGTTGTGTACGCGCTGCGAGCCGAGCGCCACGAGCACCGTCCCGAGCCGTGACAGCGTCTTATTGATGCCAATGCTCTCGCGATTGGGCTGCGCGGCGAAGAGGCGCTGACGTTCACTGCCGGCGAGATCGACGAAGCAAACACGCAGCCGTCCACAGCACAGTGTGAAGAGGGCGTGGCTGCGACTGCTGCGTGCGTTGTGCTCTGTTGCCGCGGTGCGTCGTGACTGCAGGCCGTCGCGTGTGACGGCGAACCACTGCGACATGGATGTGAGCACGCACGTTGTCAGGTCTTGCACAACGGCAACGGTGGCGCGTGTGCTGTCGTGGCTGCTCGCCGCTGCCGCCGTCGTCGCAGACGCTGGGGCTGTTGTCGCTGCCACGTATTGCATGTCGCTTCTACTCCTCCTCTTGTTGTTGTCGTTGTTGTTGTTGCTGCTCTTGTTGTATGTGGCGTGACGCTGACGCACACGTCGCTCCACGCCGTGTGCGAGCAGGTCGTACACGCGCTCGAGGTATACCTCCATCAGTGCCACCTCGACGGCGCCGTAGTGTGCCAGCAGCTCACGCACACACAGCGTCAGCACCCCCGCCTCCTCTTCGCTGCCGAGGATGGTGTGTGTCTTACCGCTGTTGGTGTGTCCATAGGCGAGGAAGCAGAGCGTGTCGCGCGTGGCGGTTGTCGTTGGCGCCGTGCATCTTTGCTGCTGCTCCTGCTGCTCCTGCTGCTCCTGCTGCCCCTGCGCCTGCTGCAGTAGCGGTAAGCGAGGACGTATGAGCTGCTCATAGATTGTGTGGTTGTTCGTCGCCTCGTCAAAAACAACATCGACGCGATACCGACGCGCATCGCTGCTCGGCGCGTACAGCCCCGACACGTCGCACAACGACACTGTCTTGTGTGTCGCATCGCACGACACACAACGCGTCTGCGCACTCGTCGTGTTGCTGTTGTTGCTACTGTTGCTGCTGTTGCTTGCGCCGTGGTCACGTGCACCAACTGCAGCAGCGTCGTCGTCGTTCTTCTTTGTCGTGTTGCTCTTGTTGTGCACGGGACGTACGCGCACGGCAACCTCGACACGTCGCAGCATGCTTCGCTACACTACAGACGTGTACCACACATGCGCACACATACAAATACGAATATATGTACGTGAGTATGCGTTTGTGCAGTGACGTGCACAGCAGCAAACATGCACAGGCAGTGACAGCAGCAGACAAACGCATGACAACAGCGCAGTCGTGTAACGGCAACGAGCACGCAACGTCATTGCGCGCACACACATGTATGTGTGTGTGTGTGTGTGTGTGTGTGTGTGTATGTGTGTGTGTATGAGCCGAGACAGTATGAAAAACATGCTCACGCAGACAGCAGCGCACGACGACAACGGCAGCGCCCCGTCACTGCTCAGCGCCCACGCCCTTCCGCTGCGCTGCAGAGCTGCACAAGAGTGTGATGTACACACGCAACATCGCCAGCGCTGCTCGTCGCGCTTTGCTGCAGCAGCGCACAACAATGCGCAACGTCGCGGCGTGCCGCGGCGAGCGCGTCTGCGTATGCGCACACGCGTGCAGCATAGTCGGCCTCATGCAGCGCAGTCACCTCGCACGCCTCGGCGTCGTCGCGCAGCTGCCGTGCGTGACGTGTCATATCGTCTACACGACATTGCAGCTCGTGCACCCGCTGCCGCTGCGCGACCGCGTACTGCTGCAGCTGCGCCATGTCCGTCGTGTGCACGTCGTGTACCGCCGTGTCGCCTTCTTGCTGCTGCTGCTGCTCTTGTTGTTGTTGCTGTTGCAACGCCAGTCGCAGAGCGTAGACGTCATCGGCCGCTGCCGTCAGCTCGTCATACTGTAACAACACGTCAGCGTCGTCATCGCGTGCAGCCGTGTCCTCGCCACCATCGCTGCCGTCGCAGCGATGCATAGCTGCACGCAGATAGCGCCAAACAACATCGTCGTCGTCGTCGTCCGTGTTGTTGTTGTTGCTCCTCTCTTCTGTTGTTGTCGTGCTCGTGTTGTGCATCGTGTGCAGCGTCACGCGCACACGCCTGCGCGCAGACGCGTCACGGCCACACACACGGCGCAGCCAGCGACGACAAGAACACGTCGACGCTGTCGTGTCGCCCGCACACGCACGGCAGTGCGTTGCGTGCATCGTCGTCGGCGCGCCTGCTGCTGCTGCTGCTGCTGTCATCGTCGCTGTGTCTGTTGCACACCACACGGCACGCACGAGTGCACGTGCACAGACGAGTGCGTGCGCATACGCGCCAAACGCATGACACGTACTGCACAACCGCAGCAGCGACGACGCCGCGCGTCGGCAAGCGTGTGCGTGTCGCATCACTGACGACGGCGACGGCGGCGATGTGTGCTGTACAAGGTGCGCACTGCGCGCGCGCGTCGACACGCTAGTGCGGTACGTGTCATGGTCGTCCGCGGTGCGCACAAGGCGGCTGCAGTTGTGCAGCTGTTGTGTGTGTGCCGTGCGCAAACGCGTCACATCGTCGTGCAGACAGCGCCAATAGTCGTCATCGTCGTCGTCGTTGTCGTCGCTGTTGTTGTTGTTGTTCATGCACAGTTGCAACACCGCCCGCACGTGTGCAGGACGTGCGTGTGCGACATGGATGGTAAGTGCTGGTGCAGACGACGACGACGACGCAGACGACGACACCTTGTGTCCGTGTGCTTGCTGTGTGCTGTCTGATGCAGCAGCAGCAGCAGCACTCGCAAGCACACACTGCAACAGCGATGTACGACCGCCGTCACGACAGCAATGCGAGGTCGTCGTCTCCTTCTCGTTGTTGTTGTTGCGCTCGAGTGCACTGCGCAGTACGCGCACACTACAACCACCGACGACAAACAACACCACCGCGTCGCCGTGCCGTGACGACCGCGAGTGCAGCGTGCGCCGCGGTTGTGCAGCTGACGGCGCTGCTCTTGTTGCGCTGTGCAACCATGTCATGGCGTCCGCGTCATCGTCGCACGCGCGGCAATCGTCTGCACGGTCGCTACTGCTGCAACTGCTGCTCGCGATAGTTTGCGTCATGCAGTGGAAGCTTTTTAGCTGTGTGTATGTGTGTGTGTGTGTGTGTGTGTGTGTGTGTATGTGTGTATGTAAGTGTGTGTGTGTGTGTGTGCGCTACGCAAAACAAAGCTATGCGACAGCAATAAACATACACACACACGCCAGCATGCACACATATATACACACACACATACACATACACATGCAAACGCGTACACTGTATGTGTATGTTTGTGTGTTCGTACGTGTATACACACACGTGCGGTTTTGTCTCTCTCACGGTGAGCGCACAACAACACCGCCCGTCAGCACCGATGAGCGACGTCGCAGCTGTGCTGCTGCTGCCGCCGCCGCTGTGCTGTTGTTGTTGTTGCCGACAATGTTGCGCACAGCCGTCACGTCTGCAGTAGCAGGCGTTGTTGTTGTTGTTGTAGCTGTGGTTGTGTGTGCTGCATCTGCTGCTGTTGCTGTTGTTGCAGTTGCTCGTGCAAGCACAGCGCCATGTGCAGTCCTTGTTGTTGCACAGCCCGATTGCGTTTGCGTAGCAGCAGTAGCAGCAGTACGTGACGGACGTACGCGTCGTGTCCTCCTTGTCGTCGTCGTCGGCACAACAGCGTGCAGACGGCTGCGTTGCGGTGACGGCACACGCTGTATGGCTTCTGTGGCCGCGGTCGCTGTCATTGTCGTCTTTTTGTGCTCGTGTTGTTGTTGCTGTTGTTGTTGTTGTTGTTGTTGTTGTTGTTGTTGTTGTTGTGTCAGTGACAAGAGTGCACGCGCATACGTTTCTTGCAGCTTACGCGTCAGCATCGGCACCGTCGCCACGCGGCGTCGCTGTGTGTGTTGCTGCTGCTGCTGCTGCTGCATTGTACTGTTGTTGCTGTTGCCGCCGCATGTGACGTGACTGTCGTCTGCCTCGCGCGCTGTCGTCGTCGCTGTCGTCGCGTCGTCACGCAACGACTGTCGTCGCCTGCCCATGGTCGCTGTTGCATTGCTCGCAGTAACGCGCATGCGGCCGCTCGCAGTGCTGCTCACAACAGCAGCACCAGCGCCACTACTCATGTTGTTGTTGTTGTTGCCGTCACTGCCGCACGCATGCATGCTGCACACAACTCTGCCTTCTTGACACATGTATGCGTCCGATAGCTGCTGCTCGAGTGCACGTGTACGCGCGAGCAGCTCAGCGTTGCACACGCGCAGCTGCACACACTCATCTTGTGTGTGCCGCAGCTGCGCGAGGACACGTGACACGGTCACATCCGCATCACTGCTTGCTCGTGTTGCTGTTGTTGTCACCGTCGCATTATGCTGCGCTGTAGATGACGACGGCAGCGGCAGCAGTAACGACAATGTGGGTGATGACAGTGACTGTCTCGTCGCAGCCGCGCGTGTTGCTGCCTTTGCGTCAGCCGTGTGCGCAGCCACCTTAGGTGTCGTGTACGTGTGCGTGTGCGCTTCTGCTGCGTGTCGCCGCTGCACAGCTGCCATCGCCGTCGTTTTGCGGGCGGCGACAATGTCACAAACATGTCGCGGTGACGACAACGATGCAACAGCCGCATCCGCAGCAGCGACCTCTGCTTCCTTCGCCGCGTCGTCGTCTGTGGACGTCGTCACACACACGTCGCAACACGCACCACCACCACGCCGCATGTTGTGCGAACAGCAGTGACGACGTCGAGGCGACAAGCCGGCACAGTTGTCGTCGCCGCCGCCGCCGCCGTCGCCGCCGTCGCCAACACAGCCGTCCTTGCCACCCTTGTCCTTGTTGCTCTTGTTGTTGTTGTTGTTCTTGTCCTTCGCGTCGTTGTCGCTCTCGTCTGCGCACCACGACATGGCAGTGTGGCCGGCGTCGAGTGATGTGCTGTACAGCTGTGCGCGTTGCTGTGGTGTCAGCAGACGACGCAGCTGCGCAAATGTGTGCGAAGCCGCGTGTGCGCGACGTCGCAGCCGTGCGCACTCGTCGGTGGCCTGTTGCAGCTGCTGCACGGCCGTCAGCAGTCGCGACTGCAGTTGTGTGCACAACGTGTGTTGCTCGCCGCGTATGTGCGAACACATACTCGTCCGCGGCGACGCCGACACTGCCGCGGCAGCAGCAGCGACAGCAGCATCAGCATCATCATCACCTTCGGCGGCAGACACCATGGCTGCATCGATTGCGTCCATCGTCGAGTGCAGTGGCGCAGCCGTCACGCCTGCCGGTTGTGTTGTCGACGTCGTGCAGCAGCAGCAGCAGCAGCACGACGAGGACGAGGGCAGCAACACATCATGCAACACCCCACCCGAGCTACTGCTCATCTTCTCGTCCTTGTTGTCGCCATCACGCGTCATGACACGCTGCGCCGCCGCTGTGAGCGCCGTCAATGATCGCGACAGTGGTCGTGGCGGGGCGGCAACAACGCCGCTGACGTCATCCTCAGTCGCCGTTGCCGCTGCAGCATCACGAGTTGCAGCATCAGCAGCAGCATCAGCAGCAGCAGTCGTCGTCGCAACGACCACACTATGCGGCTGTAGCCTTGCACGACCAACACCACCCACCTTGCTGCACCCGTCATGGCACAAACAACAGCAGCGACGAGGGAGGCGATGGCAAGGCGCACTACACGACGCACACTGCGCTGCAGCCATAGCAGACTCTGTGGCTGTTGCCGCAGCAGCAACGGCAACGGGCATCACCGTTATCGACGACGTTGTCGCCTTACCATTCCTCGCCCGACCACACAGGCTGCAACAGCTACTACTACTACTGCTGTTGCTGTTGCAGCTTGCAGCTCCTTCCCTGCCACGGACAAGCCCATCGACGACATCGCGCACACACAATGCCGTGTACGCGCGGCAGTACGTCAGCCGTGCAAACGCGAGCGCATTCCACTGCTCCTGCTGCTGCTGCTGCTGCTGCACGTACTCATGCAGTGGTGGTGGTGGTTGTGGTTGTCGCAGCAACTGCAGCTCTTGTGTGTCGTGAGTGAGTGCAGGCACAACAGCAGCAGCAACATGTAGTGATGTGTGTGGCGGCGCTGCACACGAGTGCGTTGCCGATGCGGACGTCATCACACTTGACGGACGACAAGGTGACGACGAGGGCAAACAACACGCAGGCGTGGTGGGTGGGTGTGACGACGGGGGCACAGTCACCTTGCATACACGGGCTGCGACACGTGTAAGCGTGCACATCAGCGCAGCAGCAGCAGCATCAGTACGCGTCCATGCAGTCTTCTCCTGCACACCGTCTTGCTGTATGACTTGCTGTTGCTGCTGCTGCTGCTGCACATTGCGCAGCGAAGCGTGTCTGTCGTCCACCTCGCTCATACAAGCCACAACATTCGCGTGTACCGCAACGGCTGGCACGCACACGTTCGCTGCCGGGTCCATCTGCCGTGTATGTGGCGTCACGTCAGGCGACACGCAGCGCTCGACGTGTTGTGACGAGGCGCCGTCGACAATTGCAGCCACAACTTCAGCACGCAAACCGCTCGCCGTGTGTGAAGGAGGCCTCACGCTCGCCGCGATGTCAGCGCTAGGTGCGCACACGCCCACCGGCAAGACGGCATCATCATCACACACAAAAGCTTCGCTCCGCTGCATCTACATAAAATGAAAATACAGAAACAGTTCGTCGCTGTATATGTATTTGTCTTTGTGTGTGTGTGTGTGTGTGTCGTGAACGTTGCATGGGCGTGACATACACCTAGATATACATATATAACACAAGATATAAATGTGCTACACTACAACAGAAGAACAAACGCCAGGACAAAAAAGGCACTCATGTTGTAAACAAACAATACGCAAATGATGCAAAATGCTGAAAGACGATTGACAGTGACAAACACGCAGTCAGGCTAGCACGTCGTCACACACACACACACAGAGCAGCACATACACAAGAAAAGCCCACGCACATTAAGACACACACACACACGCAAACACACACACGACATAACAGGACGTGCACACAACATATGTGTGTCACATACACACACATGGTGACGTGTGTACGTGTGTCTTTTTGCATGTATGTAGGTATGTGTGTGTATGTGTGTGCCAAATACGTAAACATAGCAGACATCGTCTAATGTATGTAGCAGATACATATACGCACACATGTATGGTGGCGTGATGTACGCGTGTGTGCACGTGCACGAGCGCAAACAGAACGCAGTCTAGTAAAAAACAAGTGTATACACAAATTTGTATGTGTGTATGCGAACGCCAAGAAAGGCACACGACAGACAAATAAAACAAAGTGCCATGTATATAAAGAGATGGCAGCAGAAAAAAAGACACGCATACTTGGTGTGATATGACGAGTCCACGCTACGTGATATGCGCGCCAACGTAACATAAACGACGCATACGAAACAACGACTACAGACACAAGCACAACAAGGGCGGAAGAAAAACGAACCGCGCGAACGTGTATAGCACAAACATAAAAACACTACCGTCTCATGATAGAGACACGCGTGCACAATGGCAGAAAGTGACAAACACAGTCGAGAACGAGACCATAATAGCAGATATGCGGGCAGCTGCAGCGCGTCGACAAACAAACACACATGCCTGCGACGGCAACACACAAACGCGAAACACATACACAGACCAGGCTCGTCATGACACAAAGTGCAGCACATCTTCACCTGGATGACTGTCAGTGTGAGATGTAGTCTCGTGCAAATGCTTCGGTGTAGGGACGTCTATAGGACTCGAAGGTTGTCGATCAGACAACTGAGATGAACGTTTCGCTGGTGCATTGCGCGCGGCACTAGCAGCACCTGCAACAGGCTTCTTGCCGTCATCAGCTTTTGCCTTTGGCGCAGCAAAGCCCTTGTCATCAACAGGGGCAACGTATGTATGTACAGGGCCAACACCATGCGACGTCGACACGCAGCCAAACAGATCAACTGCATCCATGGCGATGTGTGCAATGACCTTGATGATGTCCTGTATGAACCACCACACAATGCAGTAGATCCACACCCACAATGGCAGCAACTTCTCGGAGTTGTATGTGCCCCATGCCAGTCCTTCCGTCAGCACGTCATCAGGGTGCGTCAGATGCCAGAACGACGCTGCCATGGTCGAAACTAACAACGACAGCATTGCACCAAAAAACAACACCATGCTAGGCGCCATGTAAAAGAAGAAGTGGCTGCCAGTGCGCGAGGAGAACAGCGTCAAGA
>JAKVQF020000762.1:0-26271 GCA_023091115.2 Trypanosomatidae sp. Fi-14 | reverse complement strand
GGCATCGCGTGCGTCTCATACTCGCGCCACAGCGTCTCGGCTTCGGCGCCGCCGAGGTGCGTAGACGCGGCACGCAGCGTCGACAGAAGCACGCCCACCGCGCTGTCCGTCGCCCCACCACCGCCATCGCTCACTTGCTCCGCGATGAGCACATCACCGCGGTTGCCCAGCACCTGCGCGCGGTAGCGCAGCCGCAACGGCTGCCACGGCGGCACCGCTGCCGAGGCAAAGTCGCCCTCCACCACCACCGCAGCCTCAGCAGCCTCGTCCTCCTCGTTCTCGTTGTTGTTGTTGTTGTTGTTGCTGCTGCCGTGCGCCGCGTCACCGTCGTCGCGACTGCCCGACAGCAGCCGCGACAGCAGCACCTCCTCCTCGGCGTCGCCGTTGCCGGCGTCGACGATGTGCGTGTCCTGCTCGTCTGCACTCGTGCACGACGGCGCAAACGAGCTCGGCCACACACCACCACCACCACTCGCCGTCGTCGTCGTTTGCGCCTTGTTGCTGTCCTCTGCGCCGTCGTCGCCGTCAGCCTCGCCGCCGCGGCGTGTTGTTGCTGTCGTGTGTGTCGTGGGCGCGACGTGCGTGAGCGACCACGACAGCGGCGCAAGCGCCGGCCGTGCTCGTTCCAGCAACGTCAGCAGCTGCGACACAAACGACGGCCCGCCGACCTCGTACACATGCGCGTCGCCGCTGAACACGACACCAGCACCACCAGCACTGCCCTCGTCGGCACCGCCGCCGCCAGCAACACGGATCATACCCGCACCCGCCAACGCACGCGTCGTCTTCTGCGGGTCGCCGCCGTCGCTGCGGCGCAGCGAGGCGTACACCGCCAGCTCCTTTGCAAAGTATCGCCGCGCCACCTGATAGAGCAGCACACGCCGCGCCAACTTGCTCTGCGCACACGCCGGCGACACCGCCACGACACGCCGCCGCGACTCACCATCGACGAGCACGTCCAGCTCGGCAATCCAGTGCGGCAAGCCGAGCTCGGCCGAGGCGTTGCGCAGGCGCACACGCGGCTGCTGCCAGCCCAGGTCCTCGCTCGCGAAGGTGCTGACGAGCGTGTACAAGTCGGACATCTGTCGCACCCGCTTCTCCCGCGGCAACGCGCGGTAGCGGCTGCTGCGCACCGGCGTGTCACTCGCCAGGTCGACATCCGGGTAGCGCCGCAGCACCGCCGCGTAGGCGGCAGCAAAGTTGACACGAAGGGCGTCGAGGCAGGCCTGCCGCGTCGCCTCACTGCGCGAGCGCGACAGGCGCTGCATCAGCACCTGCGCCGCCCGCGCACCGTCGTTGACCGTCAGCGTCACGCGGTACAGCCCACTCGCGGCGTCGTGCACGCAGTGGGTCTGGTAGTAGGCCCCGAGGAGCTGCGANCGGACGGCAGCGGGCGAGGCAAAGGGCAGCAGACGCCACTCGCGCGAGTGCGCCGGCAGTGGCGCGGCGTGGCCGTTGTCGATGGTGTCGTGCAGCGGCGGCAGCAGCCGCAGCGACGATGGCGTCGACAAGATCGACGACGCCGCGCTTGCGTCGAGCACGCTCGTTGCGTGCCGCCGCGCCGCCGCGTCGTGCTCGTCGTCTGCCGCAGCAGCAGCAACGCTGCTCTTGTCGTGTGCGGCAGTCGCAAAGCAGGTGCAGCTGCGCATGACGTGCAGCACGGCGTGTACATAGGCCTCGAGCTCAACGCGGTAGCGGCTGGCGCCCGTCGTCTGCCACACCGCCACCGCACCGTCCACGAGGACGGTGGCGGTGAAGAACATGGGGACATTGTCGTGGGGCGACCAGAACGTCTTGACCGCCGCACTGCTCTTCTCCGCCACTGCGGCGGCGCCTGCAGGACGGCTGTCGCTGTTGTTGCTACAGCGGTCAGCGTCGTCGTCGTGGTCGTCGTGGTGTTGCGTCGTGTCGCGTGCGTCACTGCGGTCGACCTCGTCGCCGTCGACGGTGGCGGCGGCAGTGGTGGTGACGGCGCCGTGCAAGGCGGCCTGCGCATCGGCGCCCGCCGCCGTCACGCGCACCGCAACGACGTCGTCGACGCTGCACCAGCGTCGCGTCGCGGCCGTGTCCACGCTGTCGTCGTTGTCTTGCGCGTCGATGATGGCCTGTGCCATGACGTGCAACTGCCAACGCAGTTGCATCAGCAGTGACGGCGTTGTCGACGACACGAGCAGCGATGGCAGCACCGCACTCGTCAGCGCCCCCGCACTGGCCGCCCCCGCACTATTGCTGCTGTTGTTGTTGTTGCTGTTGTTGTAGTGCACCCACGTCGACGCCGCCGTGACGCGGTGCATCGACGGCAGCCAGCGCTGCTCATTCGCCATCGCGAGCACGGCTGCGGCGCGGTAGCCGAGCAACGGCGAGGGCTGCTGGTGCAGCACAACACTGGACACGTTGCCGTGCGCATCGGTGACGTGGACGCTGACGCGGTACGTGGGCGGCTGCATGTCGTCGTCCACCACACCGTCACAGATGCTGCTGTCGTTCTTCTTGTCGCCCGCGTCCGCCTCGTGACTGTGCGTGTCAGTCGTGTCGTGCGCACTGGGCACATCGCCCGCCGCCGCCGCCGCCTGCTCCTGCTGCAGCTGCTGCAGTTGCTGGTGCTGTTGCCGGTCGCGTGCGCTCTCGCGGACGCACTGGGCCGTCACGCGACGTCGCATCGGCCGCAGCAGCGCCGCCGCCTCGCGCACAAACACGCGCGCCACCTCGTCGGACGCGGCCTCGTCGCGCAGACGGTTGCGCAGCTGCGACAGGCAATGAAACAGCGCCGCGCGCGGCGACTCACCCGTGACCTCGTGCGCGAGCAACATGCGCGCGACGGCGCTCCAGTCCTGCTTGACGTACGCACGACAGCGCCAGCGTGTGCTGCTCAGCAGCATGTCTTGCTGCTGCTGCTCGTTCGCGTGCGCTCCGCGCGTTGCCACGGCCTCGTCGTCGTCGTCGTCCACGCCACCGTCGTGCACACTGTCCGCCGCAGCCGCCTCTGCCGCCCTGCCGCTCTTCGCCGCCGCAGCAGCCGCAGCCGCGACGACGACGTTGACAGGCCGCTTGATCGAAAACTTAACAGTGCGGCCGAGCAGCGCACACAACTCGCGCAGCTCGTCAACGACCGCCTTGAGCTCGAGCTGATGCGGGCCTAGACGCGCCTGTGACTGCATCGTGGTCGCTGCTGCCAATGCTGCAGCAGCCGTCGTCCCACCACCGTAACGATGCTGTGTGCGACCTCGGCCGCGGCCGTGCTGCTGCTGCTGCTGGTGCATTGCTGTCGTTGCCGCACCATGACGATGGCTGCTGTTGTTGTTTGGTGTGTTGGTGGGTATGTAGTCGACATCGCTGTTCAGCGCCTGCTGCACGCACTGCTGTATCGTCTGTCGCGCGCGACGCCCCTTTGACGTGGCCAGCTCCACCGGCAAGCCGAGCAGACGAAACGTGACCGACACGCGGTAGTAGTAACACGAGCCACCTGCACCTTCGTGCTGCTGCTGCTGCTGCTGCTCTTGCTGTTGCTGTTGTAGCTGCAGTGGCATGTGTGCTTGTCCTTGTCGCAGCTCATGCACCACAAGCTTCGCGTGTGGGCCATACGCACGTCGCAGCTGTCGCTCAGCGTGGGCAACAAACGCATCGAGGTCGCTGCCAGCGTTGCCATTGTTGTCGCTGCCGTCGTCGTCCTGCTCATTCTCGCCGCCATCGCCGTCGTGCTGCGCCTCTGCAGCGTCGCTGACGTCATGCTGCTGTTGCTGCTCCTGTTGTTGTGCGGCGTGCGTCGCGTAACGACGACGCACCGTCGTGAGTGACGGCGCGTTGCTGCTGCGGCAGGACGACAGTGACAAGGACAACAACGGTCTCATGTACAATGACCGACGTAGCAGCCATCGCGCGAGGACGGCGTTGCAGCTGCTGTTGCAGTCACACGATGGCCGTGCTCGCGGCGTCGCCATCGTCATTGCACGCCAGCGCAGCGTGCGGGCCGCCGTCGACATGACGTGACCTTCGTCTCGTGTGTGTACACACAACACTACACAAGTGCAAGCAACGTAGCATATGTGAGCACACACAAACACACACATATACATACACGCACATGGCGTGGCTTGGCCTTGTCTGCATACTATGCTACCATGCAACGTGCACAGCTGTACACGTCGTGTTCGTGTATATATGTATATATATACGTGTGTGTATGTGTGTGTGTGTGTATGCCTTCTTATCCGCATATAAGTGTCTCTCTGTGTATATATATATAAGTTACTACACAAGTGTGCGGTAGTATATATATATATATACGATGTATACTAACGTTGTTGCTTATCGTGTATGCACATGGCTCGCGTATGCATGTGTGTGTGTGTGTGTACACGACTGCCTGCGTACATACGTATACACGCACACACATGTGTATGTGAATATGTGAAGCTAACATCGCCGTCACGACAGCAACCGCGTCGTTGCTCTTGCCTCCTCGTCGTGCACACAGACACACACTCGCTCGCTCTCGTCCTCTCTCTCTCGCTTACTCTCCTTCTCACTCGCTCTTTCTCTCGCGCTCACTCTGCCTGTGTGCTGATCATGTCAGGTAGACGGGCAGTGCAAGCTTGCTGGCGGGTGTGGCTGGCAGCATGCTCTGCGTGTGCGCGTGCGGCGCGACGGCGTACATGAGCTGACGCGCACGCGGCAGTTCCTCGAACATGGTCTTGGCAACATCGGCGTCTGTGATGCCAAACAGGCTGGGCAGCAGCAGCACATGCGCGTGCAGACGCGTCTGCGCCAACAGCACGAGCTGCTCGACACGCGCGGCCGACGTGAGCGGTGATGCGTTGCCGCTGATGCTGGCGCCACCAAAGACAGCATAGACAAGCTGCGCCGTCACCACATCGGTCGCCGGCGACGGCGACAGTGACACGGCGGCGCGAGTGCTGCGTGTGCGTGCGGTGCGCAGCACCACCACGTCCGTCACCACTCCGCCGCACACACGCGCAAACACGTGCGTGCGCTGTCGTCGCGTAGCAGCGGCAGCAGCAGCACTGTTGTCGCTGCTGCTATTGTCGTCTTCCTTGTCGCAATGCATGTCACGACACAACTCGTCCACGTCGCGTGGTGCATAGCTGTACGACACTGTCGCACTGCTCGCGTGCTGCTGCTGCTGTTGTTGCATAAACGTCACGACACGCTGCAACAGCGCATGACGTTCTTGTTGTGCGGCCGTGTCGTCGCCATCGCATGCGGTAGCGGTGTCGCTGCTGACACTACCACCACACTTGTCGTTGCTTCGTGTTGTCGCCGTCACACACACGTCGCGCCACAGCGGCATGGCGGCGGCGTGTGCACTGCGCAGTCGCTCCGGCACCGCACCGCGCAGCACGGCGTCGGCGCGCAGCGTCTCGTCATAGTGATAGAAGTCTGGGAAGAGGCGTCGCGCGTCGCCGTGCGCGTAGACGTGCGCCGCGTCCAGCGCACGACGATGCCACTTGACCGCACACAAAGGCGACAGCGGAGGCAGCGACGACGACGACGACTGCTGCTGCGGCTGCTGTGTTGCGTGCGCGTGTGTTGCTGCGTCGTGTGCGTCATGCACATGTGCCATCGACAGCGGCAACGTGAACACGACCATGTCACACGCGTGTGGTGCGGTGCGCAGGACACGACGCGCGTGTGACAGTAGCACCGCCGCCACGCCTCGACGACGCAGTGAGGCGTCCACGACGACGCCGCAGACTACCGCAACACGCGCGCCATCTGCAGCCGTGGTGGTGGACGTTCCTGTTGTTGTTGTTGTATGTTGCGGACGCACAACGCGGCCACGCAAAAGATGCACAACAGCTACGCCTACAATGCGTGATGACGACGATGGCGGCATGTCAACAACGACGGCGTCGCCGCCACCATCGCCGCCGTTCGTGCACTCGGCCGTCGCACGCGACACGCAGATGGCGATATACTCTGGCAACAATCGCTGTTGTTGTTGCTGCTGTTGTGGCTCATGCGCGGCTGTTGTCATGTCGCACGGCGGTGACGGCGACGACGCGGACGCGGCAGCCATCGCATCTACTTCTGCCAGACACTGCGCACTCGGCAGCAGTGCGGTAGCCACGTCATCGTCATCGTCGTCATCATTGCTGCTGTTGTTGTTGTTGTGTGTGTCGCCGTCACTGCCGCTGCCGCGCACAGCAGCCACGTCCACCTTGTCGCCACCTCGACTGCCGTGCAAGCGGCGCAGCGCATCACGCACAACGCGCGCGTCGTCCTCGAGCCAGCAGCGCAGACACACACCACCCGTCGTCGTCAGTGTCGTGACGGCGGCGTTGCTGTCGTGTTGTGGCGACGGCGTCGTCGTCGTCGACGATGTCACTGCGCCGTTGTGGTCGTCCTTGTCGTGCCAAAAGTGTCGCACACGCGTAGCATCACTGCTGCTGCTGTTGTTGTTGTTGTTGTTTGCGAGCACGACGGGCTTGCTGAGCACAAAGCGCGGTGGCGCGGGCGCAAAGCGACGCAGCAGCTCGTCCATTGGTCGTCGGCAGCCACCACCACCACTCGCCGCTGTTGGCGCAGACGATGACGTCGCTGTCGTCGTCGCCGTTGCTGCTGCTGCTGCGTGCTCAAGCAGCTGCAGCACCTCCTCCGCATGACCATTGAGCAGCGCCACATCGAGCGGTGTCATGCCCTTATCATCGCCGCGGTACGGCACGTGTGCGTCCGACAGCAGCGCACGCAGCAGCGCAACACAGCCGCCGTCCGCAGCGTAGTGCAGCGCATTGCGGTGTGAGTTGTCAACAAACGCGGCAACGTCCATCGCGTTGGTGCGCGCATACTCGGCAAACGACGTCACATCGCCCATCTTCGCCAGCCGCAGCAGCTCAAAATCGCCCACGTCGCGGCGTGTGTGCGTTCGCGCCGTCGCCACCGTCACCCCACACGCGAGCTCGTCCGCGTCGAGGCGCTCGTGTCGCACAGCGCCACCGCCGCTGCCGCCCGTGCTGCTGTGCTGGTGGCTGTTGTTGTTGTGGTGGTGGTGTTGTGAGGCGGTCTGCGGCGCCGAGGTGCGCTGCAGCTGCTCCTCAATGTGACGCAGAAACGTCTCCTCGCCATCATCGCGCTCGTCATCGTCGTCGTCATTGTTGTCATTGTCACCGCCACCATCACCGTCGTTGTTGTTGTGGTTGTACTTGTGTGCCTCTGTGGTTGCGTACGCCTTGTTGACGTGGTAGCCATTGTTGCTGCCGTCTTGCATGCTTGTCGCTGTAGCTGCAGCGTACGCTGCATGCTGTTGTTGTTGTTGTTGTTGCTGTTCGTGTTGCATCCGTTGCTGCTCGCGGCTTTGCGCGTGCGCGTGTGCGGCCTCCGCTGCGGCTGCTTGTGCGCGCAGTTCCTGCAGTCGCCGCACACGCGCCGCACGCTCCTCGTCACTCAGCGGTGCGCGCGCGCCATCGTTGTAGTTGTTGTACATCGAACGTGTGTGTGCGTGTGTGTGCGTGTGTGTGCGTGTGTTGTTGCTGTTGTTGTTGTTGTGTGTATGATACATACTGCGCAAGCAAAATGTAGCAATGGTACATACATGCGCACGCGCCTGTACGTCTGTTTACTCTTCGCCGATGTGTGTGTGTGTGTGTGTGTGTGTCGCTAATGTGTCGTCATGTCGCCGCATTCTTCGCCTTTTCGTCTTGCTTCTGCTGCGATGTGGCAGCGTCGTTGCTGTCAACGTCGGGCTCGTAGGGCGTGTACATGGTCGGCGGTGGCGGCGGCACGTGGTCGAGAAGAATGTTGCACAGCAGCACAAACAGCACGGCGGCTGCACCGACATTGTACAAGAAGCGCAGCTCGTTGCGCTCGTGCGCGCCCGCCTGTTCCTCGTGCTGCGCCCGCTGCTCTTGCACACGCTGCGCATAGTTCACGTCGTTCAGAATGCGGCTGCCCAGGGGCACACCGCGGTGATGCTGCTTGATGTGGTCACGCTCGACGTTGCGCCACTTGCTCGCGTCGTGTGCGTGCTCGTGCAGACTGCGCGCGCTCGTCTGCAGCGCGCATCCGAGCACAAGCGTCGTCATCGCCGTCGCCGTTGTTCTTCTCGCCGCGGCGGCTGTTGCAACAGCGATGCGTGTGCGCGTCGCGTAGCGTACAGCACAGATACTGCCGCATGTAGTACGATGCACAGTGGCAGACATGTGTGTGTGTGTGTGTGTGTATGTGTACAACGCTGCGTGACAACCGCACATGCAAGACGATAACGTCACATGCACAGACAAGCACGAACACACACACACACACACACACACATACACGGTCAGTATCTTGACTGTGCACACACACACACACACATTTTGTTACGCGAGTTATGTATACACAACGACAACAGCAGCAGCAGCAGCAGCAAGAACGTGTCGTCGTCTTGTAACTACAGTGATGCACTGCCCTTGACTCGGCGCTCCGCAATGCGTGAGCCGAATTGTATGGCGCGCTTCTGCAGCCGTGTGACGGTGCCGAGGCCGAGCATCGCGGCGACGTTGCGCAGCACGCGCTTGTCGCCCTCGCCGGGGCTGAGGCGAAAGCTCAGCACAGGCTCGATGCTGCGCTGCAGCAGACACATCTGCGCGTCGCCGTCGCCATCGTTGCCACATGTCGTTGTTGCTGTTGTTGTTGCTGTTGTTGTCGTCGTCATGCGGCCGTGTGCCAGCAAGCTGGCGCGGCGCTGCGCGACAATGTACTCGAGTGTGCGCAGCACGCCCTCGTCCAGGTAAGGGAAGCGTGGCTCGCGGCCGCTGTCCATCGTGACGCGGTCATCGCGGCCGAGGTTGCGCTGCCACAGCCGTGCAAAGTCAGCCTCCAGCTCACGCCGCGCCCCGCGCATGCCGTGACGGTGAAAGAAGCGACGGTAGCGTGTGTAGCCGCCGAGCGTCTCGTCGGCGCCCATGCCGAGCAGCATGACCTTGGCGCACGAGCGGTAGTGCTCGACAAAGGTGCCAGCAGGCGGCTGCAGCGCTGCGTGTGTCGTGTCGTCGTCATCACCGTCGTCGTGCCGTGACCTTGTCGTCGACAAGGGCGACTGCGACTGCGGCTGCCGCTGCTCTTCTCCTTGTTGTTGTTGTTGCTCGTGTTGCGCTTGTTGCATGCTGTCCATCATGTGACGTGTGCAAAACCAGCGACTGGGCGGCAGTGCGGCGGCGCGGCGGCGATCTTGTGGCCGTGACAGCCGCACCGCCTTCGACGGCGCGTCACGCGCAAACGCAATGACGCCGGCGTGGGCGGCGTCGTTCAGGTAGCCGCCAAGCTTCTTGTACCCGTAGCGGGCCACGTGTGGCTGTAGAAAGACGCCATACTCTTTGCCCAGCGTCGACAGCAGCACAGGCTGCTCCGGTCCACCATTGTGCTGCCCTTCGCTGACGAGCACGTCAATCAGCACACCAAACCGACGCTGCACCTCGTCACCGTCGCCGTCGACTGCCACCTCGCTGCTCTTGTTGCTGCTGTTGCTGCTGTTGTTGTTGGTAGGGGCTGTGTTGCTGTCGTGCACCGCACCACGCAGCTGCTGCCGCGTCTGCTCGCCAGGTGCCGTCACGCCCGTCACGCGCACATGCTTCGAGAAGCCAGCGAGCAGGCGGCTGCTGTGGCTGTGATGGTGCCGCGCGTCTGCGCTGCTGCAGTTGCTGTTGCCATTGTTGTTGCTGCCATTACTACATGCTTGCTGCACACGTGACCATGTCGCACCGCCACGAGCACCGCCCTCCTGTGCGTCCTCGGCGTCGTGCACCGTGTCGACCACGTCGCTGTGGCGCAGCACCTGCATGCGGCCGTGTCCGCGTGCGGCGTACCACAGCGCCGTGCCAATGTCAAAATCCATGACGGTGTGCCGCGGTGAGACAAGATCAACGATGCGCCCCGTCTGCGTGGACAGCTTGTCACGGACGTCAATGAGGACAAGCCGCCACTCGCGCTCACGCACACCCGACGCTGTCATTGTTGTTGTTGTCCGCGTCGACGCGTCGCCACCGTTGTCGTCGCCGTCGTCGTTCCACGGCTGTGGCAACAGGAGCAACTCGCGCATGGCACGCAGGGCGGCAACGCGGTCAGGCGCCTGCTCTGGCTGCGCACCAAAGGCAACATTCGCCAGCTCAATAGGCGTCTCCGCTGGCAGCAGGTAGTGGGCGAGCGCGGCGAGCACGACGCAGTCGATGCCGCCGGAGAAGAGGATGCACAGCGGCCGACGACGTGCCGAGTGCACCGTCGCGGCACTGCTGCTGTCGCCCGCACCCGAGCGCGTGACGTCAATGCGTCGCTGCACGGCCGCCGCGAGCGCATACACGTAACGCACCGCCGCCCACTGTGCCCACGCATCGTCCGCGTCATCGTCGTTGCTCGTCACTGCCGCGCTGTCGCCCACATCACTCGCGCTCTGCTCCTCGCAACCGCCTACACGACCGTGTCGCTCTTGCCGCGGCGGCCTGCTGCCACCTGCTGTGGCTGTCGCCCTTGCCGCCGCCGTGGCCGTTGACACGTACTGACGCACGCGCTGCACGAGCGCACGTGGCAGCTGCGGCGGCGGCGTCTCGTCCGTCTGCATGTAGAAGCCGCGCGACGCGCGCACGCTGTGCGGCGTCGTCGACGCAGCGCCGACTGCTGTTGCTGCTGCCGCCGCTGCCGAGTTTGCCGCTCTTGCTGCTGCTGTTGTTGTCGTCGTTGCCGTCACTGTCACCGCCGTGTCTGTCGCAGAACACAAAGGTACGACACCGCACACGTCACTCTCGCGATGCACAAGACAGCGCAGCAGCGGGTGCACGCAGTGCACTTGCCGACGCCACCGACAGTGCAAGAGCGCGTCTGCCGCGACGCCCGACAGCGGCAGCGACACGGGCACTGCTGCAGCATTGCCGTCGCTGTCGTTGTTGTCAGCGTCAGCGGCGTCACACGACGCGTGCTCTGTCGACGGCAACACAGCCGTTGACAGCAACGGCAGCTGCAGTCGCACAGCAAACAGTCCCGTCACAGGTAGCTCTGCCCAGCACGGCGACCACGCATCGGCCGCCATCGTCGCGTCCTCGTCGTCGTCGTTGCTCTTGTGCGCTTCCTTGTCGCGTTCTTGCTGTTGCTGTTGCTGTTGCTGTTGCTGCTGCGTGTTGTGTGTGTTGCTGCTGCTTGTCGCATTGCGCACCACCGCCGCTGCGCCATCGTCGTTGACGGCTGCGGCGCACACGTCCGCAATGCACTCGACACGCGCTCGCTTCGTCTCTGGGCAGCACACCGCGTCGCCCGCACTCGACGGCGTGTCGCTGCTCACTGCCGGCGCGTGCGGGGCGACGGCGCACAGGGCACGCTCACCACACGCCTGCGCGGCGTGTTGCACACCGACCGAGGTCACGAGCAGCTCGACACAAACACGCTGCGACTGCGCACGTGACACGCACGCGTCACCGCTGTGCGCCACGTAGGCGGACAAGTGCGTCAGTAAGCTGTGGCGGCCCATCGGGTCACGGCCAAACACGGCCATACGCAGCGTGGCCGCATAGTACACGAACCCGTACGGCCCCTCCAGCTCGCCCTCCATGACATCGACGCAGCGAGCAAGAAAGCGTCGCTGACGTGACACGAGGCTGTACTCGTCGTCGCTCGTGTCATCGAGCGACGCCACCGCTGCCGTCGCACACGTCCGCTCCACCTGCGCGAGGCGATGCGCCAGACGCACCGTGTCGGAGCCCCACGGTGGGGGGCAGAGCACACCGTCAAATATTTCACCATTCCACATCAGAAACGACGCCGCGGCAGCGTCGTCGTCCGCGTCGTCATCGCGGCAGCTACCGTAACAGTCTGCACACGCCTGCTCCTTGTCGTGTTCACTGTCCTTGTCATCGTGTTGCTGCTGCTGTTGTCGTCGTTGCGGCCGTGGCAGCGCAGCGGGCATCACCTCGTACGGCTGCTGCACCGGCGTGCTGCCGCGCAGTCCAAGCACCGCCGCAGCAGCCTGCACGTCTGTTCGCTGGCACACCACACGCGACACGGACACATCGTCGTCGTCATCGTCGCTGCTGCTGCTGCTGCTGCTGCTGCTCGCTGCGAGGCTGCGTGTGACCACACCGCACTTGTCTGGCCCACGTGCCTGCACATTCGCCACCAGCTTCGCAAACAAGGAAGCACTGGGCGCTGTCGTGTCGACATCGTCGTCACTGTGCTGCTGCGGCCGCTGCTGCTGCTGCATGTGTGACGTCGCTGTCGCTGTCGCACTGTCCTCGTCGTCGTCGTCTACAACAAGGTGGCGATCGTCACGGCAGCGTATGCGTGCAATGCGCATGTCCGCCGTGCCTGGACACAGCGACAGTGCGTGCGACTGCACATCGCTGCTGTCACCACCGCCCAACACAACTGCCGCTGTCGTCGTTGTCGTCGGTGCGCTCGTCTGGCGTGTCGTTGACGCAGCACAGTCGGCGCTCCTCGCGTTGGCGCAGTCTCCACGAGTGCCGCATGCAGATGTTGCGCGGCACGGACACGGACAAGGCACACGGCGGCTGTCGCTGCGAGCGCTTGCGCGGCGCCGCAGCAGGTGTTGCTTGACGGTGAAGCAGATGCCGCACATACTCGATGTCACCGCAGCGTGTGCTGTGACACACACGCTGTAGAGCGTGTACTAGCATGCACGTGTGAGAGTGTGTAGCAAGCACAAGAAAAGTGTAACATCGCCAACGCAATCACAAACAAACGCATGCAGCGGCGCACAGCAACACACACATACACATACATACACTCACACACACAAGCACAGACACGGTTTTGCAGAATATATATGTATATGTATATATACACGTGCACACACACACAAATATTACATAAGACATACAAAGAAAAGGCACATACATATACGCACACATATACAGACACACACATACGCATGCGTTGACGCAAGTATGCACGCAAACAAAAAGCGAAGTGCGTGTTGCGCATTGTCATGCAATGGACACTGTCACACACACACACACATACACACACAAGCACATGTTGCTGTATCGCGCTCGTGGCGCACATACGACAAACATGCAAGCTTGCACGCGTGTGCACGGCTGCACGTGTGTGTGTTTGCCAGCGTCGGCTGCGGTGCGTTTGCGTCAGCAGTACAAATCAACAGTGTAGGCTGTGTTTGTCGGATGCGCATGCAAGTATCGTGTACAAGCATGCATACATACACACATTGTTATCGTTATCATGCCACACTAGCAACGTGTGCAATAGTGTGCGTGCGTTTGCACGTCATTTGTTTACGCGTTTGTACCTGTATATGTGTATGCGTGTGTGTTTGTGTGTGTTAGGGTGGGTGGGCGTGTACGTTGTGCATATACATACGCATCGCTGTCGTGCAGCATGTGCGCATCTTGCCAGCGCAAACAACACACACACATACACATACAAGGGCACAGCTGTACACATGCAGGCAGAAGGAAGAGGAAACGGAGGGTAAAAAACAACAAAGTAGTGCATCGAAGAGAAACACACACACACACACGACGCTCACAAGCGTTGTATGCAACTGTCGCATATCGTTGTGTGTGTGTGTGTGTGCAACGTCACGTGCACATGCATGCACGTAGGCTACTTGTCCGCAGCAACAACAGCAGCCGTGTCGACGCTGTCGCTAGACCCGCGCTGTGCCGGCGGCGTCACTTGCTGCTGCTCCTCTTGCTGCGGTTGCTGCTCGCCGTCGTTGTCGCCCGCGCTGTGTTGTTGCGCCAGCTGCTTGGCGCGCTCACGCGCCACAAAGCGCGCGTAGCGCACATGCGCCACAATCACCGTCGCGACCGACAGTGCATTGACAGCGAGTAGGATGTACATCTGCGTCCGCACACATGACGGCTCATTGCAGTACGGCGTCGACTGCAGCGCCTCGGCGCGCTTGTCGAAGAGGCCGCCAAACATGACGCGATTGAGCACAATCGTGCTGACAAAGCCAGACGAGTACATAAAGTTGTAGTGCTTGCCAATGTCCTCGGCGTACATGAGGCGCACCGCGAGCGAGCCGAGGCCCCAGCCGGCGCCGTTGCCAAAGGCGCCGAGCAGGAACGGCAGCAGCAGCGCCCTGGCCGGCAGCACGGCGAAGAGGAGGTACGCCAGGCACAGCATGCCGCTGCCAAGCGGCAGGAACGCGGTCGTCAGCAGCTGCGTCATGCCACGCTGCTTGCGTGCCGTGACTACCATGTCAATGACGCCCGAGGTGATGCGGCCGAGGGCGCTGCCAACACCGATGAGCGTCACGTACAGCGTCGACACCGACTGGTTGTACTCGCCATAGTTGTTGCTGCGGTAGATCTGCGCCGCATTCATGATCATCACGGTGCCAGTGCCCCACGCACCAAAGAAGCCCACCCACAGCAGCCACAAGTCGAACGTCAACAAGTGCGACCAGAACGTGCCCGTGTACTGCGGATCGCCGACGGACGTCTGCTGCTGCGTCGTCGTCGTCGTTGTCTTCTTGGCCGCTGCTGCCGCGTCATTGTTGCAGTTGCCTCTGACAGCACTGTGCGTCATTGCCGGCTCGTGTGCAGCGTCGCCGTCGTTGTCATCATCGTCGTCATTGTCGTCATCGTGCTCGCTACTGTGGGCTGGCAAGCCGAGCTGCGGAAAGCTCGGGTGTGGCGTCGCAATGGGCGTGTACGCGCCAAGGCACTGCAGCGGCAGCGCGAGCAGCGCAAACGACGCGACAAGAAGCACCGTCACGACCGAGATGGCGATGAGGCCAGGCTTGCTGATTTGCGAGTAGCCATTGACAATCGACGTCGTCGTCAAGAAGCACAGCAGCACGGCAATGATGATGCAGGCAATGTAGAAGCGACGCTGCGGCGCGCGCTGGCGCATGTACGTCGTCAGCGTCGCCTGCCGCTCAGCAACTTGCGCGTCACTCACGCGGGCGCGGCGGAAGTGGCTCATGTAGTACGGCGGAAAGTCGACGAGAAGGCTGCCAAGCAAGGCAATGCCGAAGATCTGCGACGCGAGAAAGTACGCGTAGCCGCTGAAGTTGCTGCGTGACGGCTCGTCCAGGTTCATGAACCAGCCGCTGTAGTACGCCATCAGCACCGACGTGCCGAGGCCCGAGAACGTCTTCTGAATGACGACCATGAAGCCGCGATCGAGCGGGAAGTTGAGCATGAGCGGCATGATGGTGCTGAGGTCAAGTGAGGGGCAGCCATAGTACATGATGGCGCAAAACACGCAAAACAGGTACATCATCGTCTGCTTGTCGTCGTAGTGAATGACGTCGTCAAACGCGAGGCCAAAGAGCACGTAGCCAATAAACGCGAGTCCGCCGACGAGTGACAAGACGACGCGTGGGCCGGCATAGTCGAAGAGGATGCCGGTGAAGAAGACGAGGTAGCCACAGCAGTTGCCGACGGTGCTGATTGTTGTGATGTCGCCCTGCGTGAAGCCGTACTTTTGCTTCATGTGCTCGGTAAAGATGCTGAAGCCGTACGACGAGCTGATGGCGAGGCCGAGCAGCACGCTGCTGAACAGCATGCGAAAGCGATGCAGCTCATTGATAATGTACGCCATGCCGCCACACAAGTCTCGTGCACGCTGACAACAACAACAGCACAAACACGCAACACGCGACACGCGAACTAACAGAGTGCAAGGGCAAAGGCATATCAGCGCTTGACAGTGTACACATGCATGATGACAACGACAGAGAGTGCGCACACACACATACATACATATGCATGTACATACTTACATTGCGTCTCGCGGCGCTCTATGGGGTAGCATGACAGGTTCATGACAGTCGCACACACACGCACACACACGCATGCGTCTATGTGTGTGGCGACGAACACCGACCCCTCAAACAACACCGCTTCAGAGAGCACACGAGCAAGCACACAGACACAGTCACACACACATGCACGCTTCTTCGAGAGCAATGACACCACGGCGAGCATCAAGATGCACAAAGGCACCGCCCCAGCCGCGGCTCTTGAACTCTCGTTGCAGTGTGCGCACACGCAAGCATCGTCATCGCCGCAACGCCGCATATCACTCGCTGTCCTTCTCTGACCTCTTCAATGTGCCACACGGATGAGCCGCTGTGTCGCGGACCGCGAGAAAGGCACCAGAATCAGGTCATGCACACAACCACACACATATGTGCATACTTACACAAAGGTCACTACACAACAACATCGTCTACTTGGTAACATATGTATATATGTATAGGTATAGCAAAAAGACAAGTGCAATAGGACAAGTGCATCGCACCGTAACGCAAGTCAGCAATAGTGCTCGTGTACAAATGCATTGCTAGCATACAAAAGTGCGTGCGCACGTGTCTGTGTGTGTGTGTGTTGGTAAGAAACGAGCCGAAGGTGGTGTACAACAGTACAAAGACGAGTAGCGAGACGTTGTAACAAACGGGCGTGAATGTGTGCGCGTGTGAGCGAGTGGGGTGTACAAAACGAGTCAAGACAAGAGACGGCGTGCGACGAATGAAGCACACAAACAAACACAGACAGCGAGAAGGAGAGGAGGGCAGAACAACGTAGCACGAGCACTGGTGTCGTATACAGTGCATATATGCTTGCCGACACATATACGTATATACGTAAGTGTGCACACGTCTGCGTGTTTGTGTACATGTGTGTGTGTGTGTGTGTGCGTGTACATGACATCGTCATCTGGCTACGCGTACATGTGTCTGTGTATGTTTTACACGTACACATACGCGCATCATGTGTACAACACGCCAGCGACGATGCTGCGACGCGAGACGAGTGACAAAAGTTACACAGCGCCGCTGCGTGCGCTTGCGCTGACCACGATACGAGCCAAAAAAGATTTGCCTCTACACATATACACATACACATACAACAATGTTGCGCCGTCGCTACACGTCCATGTGCACGCGACAGCGACACACACATACAATGCACTCACCTGCTGCTAAAAAACACACACCTGCACTCATGTACACAGTTTCACATCTGTCTTTTCAGTGCGCCTGCGCATATGCTACGTGCGATGTGACGTTGCTGGCGCGACGGCGTCAAAGTCGTCTGTGTACGCCGTCGTGCCGGCGCCGTCCGCCGCGTCAGCAGTCGCCGCCGCAGCAGCAGCCGCCGCCGCGGCATTGCGCGCCAGCTCAGCGCGGTAGCGAATGACAAAGCGCCGGTAGCGAATGTGGCACAACACGCTGCCAATGACCGCAGTGAAGTTGACACACGCCAAGATGATGAGGCTGTCGCGGACGCAGAAAAGACCCGCACAGAGCGGGTAGATGGACGGCCCGGTGCGCTGCGCGTCTTGCTGTCGTGCGCGGTGGTCGTATAGCTCGCCATAGGCAAAGCGATTGAGCGCAATGACGGAGATGAGCGCGGCGAAGAACATGAAGTTGTAGTGCTTGCCAATGTCGCGCGCGTAGATGGAGCGCATCGTGATGGCGTTGCAGGACCAGCTGAAGCCGTTGCCAAAGGCGTCGAGGAAGAAGCCGACGATAATCGCCTTTGACCCTTGCGGCAGCACGGCGAGCAGCAAGACGCCAACAACCATGCAGGCGGACGGGATTGGCAGCGCAACGGTGACGACGGGCCGCGAGGAGGGCTCGTAGCGCATGAGCAGATACTCGAAAATGCCCATGGAGATGCGCCCCAGGCCGCTGCCGATGCCAATGATCGACGAGTAGAGCGTGTTCGTCTTCATCTCATACACATTGTTGTTCAGCGCGCGGTAAATCTGCGCCGAGTTCATCGACACGACAAGGCCGCAGCCCCACACCGCAAACGTGTTCCAGAAGAGCAGCCACAAGTCCACCGTCGTGAGATGTGACCAGAAGCTGCCCTCGTACTGTGGGTCGAGGCTGCTGACGCGCTGTGAGGCCAGCACGCTCTCGTACGCCTCACGCGTCATCATCGTCGACGGCGACTTGTACACCACCTCGTCATCGACCGCCCCGCCGCGATGACGACGACGATGGGACGTGTGCGTGACGGCCACCTCGTCACGCGCCGCGTCCTCGACATCGATGGCGTTGGCGACGTACGCCTTGCCCTCGTTGGCGTACGGCGCCCGCTCACGCGGCGCAAGCTGCGCACTGTGACTGTTGCCGTGGACGTGGTGATGATGGTCGTTGCTGTCGTTGCTGCTGTTGTTGCTGCTGCTGACGGGCCTGTCTGCCATCGCCGTCGCGGCGACCGTGTCACCGGCGTCGTCCTCGGTGTCGGTGAACCACAGTGGCAGTTCGGGGTAGTCGTTGCTGTACGGCTTGTCCATGCCGCCGAGGAACGGTAGCGGCGCCGCGACGAGGCCGAGGGCGGCGGTGAGGCACAGCGCGACAATCGTGATGGCGAGGCGGTCGCGGTCGGTGATGCTGGGCACATAGGCAACACACAACGACTGCGTCATGAGGTAGACGAGCAAGATGATGATGAGGACAAAGCCAAGGTACAAGCGACGCAGCGGGGGCCGCTGTGTCAAGTAGGCGTACTCGGTCAGCCGTCGTCGGCGCTGCATCGTCGTCGACACACGCGTGCGCTCGCAGTCGAGGATGTGGTACGGCGGAAAGCGAATGAAGATCGCCGCGAGGCTGCCGAGGCCGACGATGAGCGCCGTCATAAAATACATGTACGCGGCGTAGTGGGTGCGGAACAGGCTGTACTGCGTCACCGCGAGCAGCGGCGCCGACAGCCCGCCCAGTGTCTTCATCGTACCCACCACCAGCCCCTTTGACAGCGGAAAGCTGCCGAGAATGGCCATGAGCGAGCCCGTGTCAAACGAGGTGCAGCCAAGATTGAAAATGGCACAAAACACCGAAAAGCGCACCGTCGACGCGGCAATGAAGCCGTTGAAGGCGAGGCCAAACAGCAACGCCCCGAGGCCGCTGCAGACGCAGGCAATGATGCACACATACATCGGCCCCGCGTAGTCAAGCAGCATGCCGTTCGGAAAGGTCACGAAGCTGACGACGAGCGCCGTTGTCGAGATGGTCGTCAAGTCGCGCGAGCTGAAGTTGTACGTCTGCTGCATATAATTGGTCAGCAGATTGAAGCCGTAAAAGGTCCCCAGACACACACTCGCGCCCAGCCCACCGAGCAGGACACGAAAACGTGCCAGCTCATTGATGCGGTACGTGTCAGTGGTCACCATGATGATGTTTATAAGCGCTGCGTGCTTATGCGTGCGTGTATGCAGTGGTCGCTACTGCTGTCAAGGTAGTGTTGCTTGTGTACGCTATGCAACAAGGATGTGCTGCGGTCGCGTTGACTCGTGTGTTGCGCCTCGGCTACGCGGTTGCTATACTCGAGAAGAACACGCTCGCTGCAACGAACACACACACACAAAAACAGACTGAAGCGAGACAAGCCATGCCACACGAAATGACAAACCGCCACACACACACGCACACACATACACACACACACACACACACACACACACACTGACATGTACACGTCGCGTTAGCGTGCATAGTGTGACGCGTACGCGACAGCCACCGCAACGGCGACGGCGAGTAGCGCCAACAGCCACGCCACGACACCACCGCCACGCAACGATGCATAGCCACGGCACGACCACCACGATGACAGTGTTGCCGCATCGTCGAACAGTGCGGGCAGCTGCAACGACGACGACAGCGACATGCTCGTCAGCACGACATGTTGTGCAATGTCCGCCGTAGCAACGACGCCGCGCACAGACGCAGCCACGGCAGAGATGGGCTCCTTGTGCAACGCACTTGCCGAGGACGCAGTCGCCGCAGCGCCACTGCCGCGCCACAAGAACGATGACGACGATGACGTTGTAGAGGACGGTCGCTGTGCGCACACGCGGTAGCGGTACGCGGCGTGTGCGTCGCGGCATCGCCGCAGCAGCGCGACGCAGCCGTCGACACTGCCAACAAGAAGCCCAGGCGGCGGCGGCGGCAGCGCGGCCTCGTCGTCGTGCTCGTCGTCGTCGTCGTCGGCTTGCGCACGGCGTGCACCGTGCTTCGCGGCGTCCTTGTCGTTGCCGTGCGATGCTGCGACCGCCGGGCGTGCGCCACCGGCGTCAGCGCACACGCGCGCAGGCAAGCGACACGACGCCAGACACGTCACGCAGTCGGCGAGCAGCGGCGACGGCGGCGTCGACACGCGCACGTGCATGCGCGGCGCATCGTACCGCCGCCTTCGTGTCGTCAGCGTCGCCGCGGCGGCAGTCGTGTCGACCGCCGCCGTGGCTGCGTCTCGTGCGACGTCGCCCTGCAGCTCCGCCGTCACACGGGCGTGCACGAGGTACGAGCGACTGCTCGTCACGTCATACGCGACAAGCAGCAAGCTTGCCCACAGCGTCGCCGCCGTGGCCTCGTCCCTGTCGTCCGTCGTCGCCTCGTGCCCCGCCGTCGCCTTCGTGTCCGTGGCGGGGGTGTGTGGCAGCAAGCCTTGTTGACGCAAGCTGCGCAACACGAGGCTGCGTTGTTGTCGTCTGCTCGCCGTCGTCGTCGTCGTCTTCGCGTACACGCGCACAAGCCGCAGTGACGAGGGCATAAGCGCAAAAGGCAGACCACACAGTGCGCCCGTCAGCACGGGCCCAGCGACGACGTGGCGCGTCGTGGTGGCACACAGAGGCGGCCTTGTTTGCACGCACTGCGCCTGCTGCTGCTGCTCCTCCTCTTCTGCGTCATCGTGACAAGGCCGAGTAGCCGCAGACGAGGCGGATGCGGCGACGGGGGCGGCAGTGCGCCACCGCGTTGCGGCCACGTCGACATCGTCGCCGTGCGCCGTACACTCGCAAGGACAACGGCACGATCGGCGACGACACGGATGACGGCCATGGTGACGGTGATGACGACGACAATGACGACCGCCGTAGCGCGCGCACGCGTCGTTGTTGTCGTCATCGCCGTCATCGCCGTCGTCGCCGTTGCGTGTGCTGCGACACAAACGCACACAGCCCACGCGCAGCGTCTTGTCGTGCAGCGCCGCGGCGAGGACAAGGTAGCGCAGCAGCAGTGCACGGCACTGCTGTGAGGGGGTCGCATCTGTGTGTGCCTTGGCGTCATGCGCAGAGCACGCAGACGCGCCGTGCGGCGTCACGAGCTTGGCGTGTACGAGGGTGCTGCAGCACGCGTGCACGTCATTGACGCGCGCACCCACATGCCATACCGCGTATGGCGACGGAGCAGCAGCTGCTGTCACCGCTGCCGTGCTGTCGCCATTGCCGCGGCTACTGTTACTGCGCGTCGTGCTCGCGTGACCGTCGGCCCCGTCGTCTTGCGCGGCACACGGCACAAGTGTGTCAAGGCTGTACACGTGCAAGCCGCCGTCATCGTGTGCAACGACGACGGCGGCGGCATCGGCGATGAGTGCAAGCGGCTTCTTGTCCGCATTGCGCACGTCACTCGGCAGCGCGACGCGTGACAGTCTGCGCAGCGTGTACGTCACCGCGCCATGCGCGTCGCGGGCGCGGTAGACGCCAATGAGCAGAAAGCAGGCAATGCTACTCAGTGCAACAAAGCCATGCACACCACGCAGCGTCGTCCGCTGCCCGGCACACCACCGCACCGACGTCATCGTCGCCGGTGTGTTGGCGGCCACGCCGCCGGCGTCGTCATTGTTGTTGTCGTCATTGTTGTCGTTGCTGCTGGCGTGGCATGTGTACGCGCAAAAAGACGACGCACACCACGGTACATCGCCCTCGAGGTCGAGGGCTGCGATGAAGCGCCACAGTGGTGATGGTGTGGTGGCACTCGTCGTGTCCTTGTCCTCGTTCTTCGTCTCATGCATCACCTCGACGAGCACCAGCACATTCGCCATGCCGAAACGGCGTCCTCCACCACCAGCGGCGATGAGCAAGTGCACCTCGTCGACCCACACTACCGCGTACACGGGCGAGGGCAACTGAAGTACATGTGGTCGTGCAGCTACTGCAGCCACCACCTCGCATGCTTGCATCACTTGTCCACGCACACAAAGACACACACACACTTCTTGCAACACGAACAAGCTATGTACACGCACTCGTGTGTGTGTGTGTGTGTGTGTGTATAAGCAAGCAACGAGGTGTAGTAAGCAGGTGCAGCAACAAGGTCGAACTCATCTAGGCAACATGTGTCCTGAGCTTCGTCGCTAGCGTCACCCTAAGCACACACACACGTAAGCGTGCGCACAAACAGGCAGCTGGTTTTGTGTCTCTGTCTCTGTGTGTGAACACAAGACCGAGATGCTAGTTGACGCGCCAGCGATAGTCGAAGCGGTCATTGTGTATTTGCTTCATCGTTGCCACGTGCTTAGGCACCGTCGCAATCGACGGCAGCGTCTGCACTTTGCGCTGCAGCACGGCAAACTTGCGTTCACGCGCCGCGGTGCTCATTTCCGCCGGCACATCACCCAGGGCCGCGTTGACGGCCGACTGACTGTACTTGTTTACAAACTTTGCCTGCTCCTCCAGCACCTTCATCGTCTTGTACTGCATAAACGCAATAAACGCCTTCTGCAGCTTGCGATGCCAGCGCCGTCGCAGCATGGCGCCCTCGCGCAGCTTACAGTCCGTTGCACTCGACTTTTGCTGGTACGAGCGAAACAGCTGAAAGTGACGTAGCCGCGTACGGTGCACGTAGCTCATCATCTGACGATCGACAACGCTAATGGGCACACTCGGCTTGACCGCCTCGAGCATGGCGGTGCGATTGTAAAAGTGACTAATACCGCCATGTGCGCCCGCCCAGTGACTGTTCTTCATCGTGCTCATCGCGCGGCGATGGTACATCATGTACCCGCCTAGGTACACATGCGTGCGCTGCAGCATCTTGTCGACACGTAACAACAACAACACACACACACGCACACACACACACACGTACAGCTATCTTGCCATGTGTCACAATGTGTGTATGTGTGGCAGTACAAAGAAGCAGCACAACGCATCACACACACACACATGCAGTAGTCGTGTATACACAAAACACGCACACGCACACACGCACACACACTGACTGCAACACGCGACGACGTGTGCGCCACGCCATCGTTACGACAACTACACAAAAGCCGACACAACGTATGTGTGTGTGTGTGTGTGTGTGTGTACGTCAACAGTCGTGTCACGCACACGTCGTCACGGGACGTGCGCTATGGCGCCGACGGACCGTGACGCGACAGGCGCACAACGCACGCGACATAGTATGCAGGCTCACGCAACGCTGACGACGCTGACATGCAAGCAGCGGCACCATCAACGTCGTCGTGCGCTTGTTGTGTCTGATGCAGCATCGCACGCGGAGCCGCGTCATCGCACCCGTCGAGGTCGTTGCAGTCGTCAACAACAACATACACAAGGCCAAAGTAGTGCGTGTCTGCGCACCAGCGGTTGTCACACAGCCACTGCACAACGCACGGCGGCTGTGCCGTGTCATCGACGCCGACGCCGCCGTCGCCGCCACCTCGTCTGTCATGCGCAGCGTGACGAAGCCGGCGCGCATGTGCGCGTGCGTGCAGTACGTAGCGCAGCAGCGCATCGCACGCCGTCGCCTCCGACACACGGTCACCGTTGCGCGTCGCGCGGGTGTGGTGTTGCATAAGGAGCTGCACAATCTGGTCCGCCTCGCCGACAACCATGCCCACACAGCAGTGTTGCACAGTAAGCTCAATCAGCTCCTCATGCACCAGCGGTGCCTGCACAGCGTCGGGCACAGCAAAGACGCTCGCGTCAAGCGAGTCGGGCGCGAGGAAGAGCGCGTGTGCGTACACGCGCGTCGCACTCGCGCTCCGCTCTCGCGCATACGCCATGCGACGCGCAGCAACGGAGGCTGTTGCCATTGTCGTCGTCGACATTGCTCTCGTTGCGTTCGCGTCCACGTAACCGGCAATGTCATGGCTACGTCCCGGTAGCGCCACCGCTGACGCACCAACGTGCTGGCCGTGTAGAACATCAGGCACCGGTGCACTCGCGTGGCCCGCCAGCTCGTGTGCGGCGCGTCGAATCGAGCGCAAAAACGGTGGCAACCCGTACAAGGCACTTTCACGCAGCAGCGTGTGCATCGCCCGCGCTCGCGCGTCTGTGTGTACTACATAGACACCCCCGCACAACACAAGAGGGCAGCGCGACGGCGCAGGTGACGCGGCTGTGCGTGGTGCGTCTATGCGTGCATGCCGTGTACGCGTGTGTGCGGCGCACACGCAACCATCGCCGTTGCAGTGCATGCCGCCACACGTCGCCGACACACCCCACGCATCCACATCAAGTGCACAGTCAGCGTTGCACTGCTGCAACAGGGCGCGCAAAATGTGTGCCTCACGTCGATGACACAAGTCAAGAGAAGAGGGCAAAGGTGCCAGCCGTGACGCACACGTGCGCGCGTGCACATCAAGGTCGCCGGCGGCTGGCGCAGCGGTCGCGTTGGTGGTTGTGTGGCTGGTGCTGGTCGTCTCCGGGACAAGGCATAGCACCTGCGCCACGTCGTGTGCCTCAGTGCACACGCGCAAGCGTGGCATCAGTGTCGTGTAAGCGCAGCGCAGCTGCCACAGACGGCACAAGGACACAAGTCGCTCGTACACAGGGGCAAACAACACGGGCGATGGCACAAGTGCGCACGACTGCGACGACCCATCCGCACGCTGCCACAGGCACTGCACTGCTTCCGCAGCGTGCAAACTGTGCCAGCCACGCCGCGGTGTCACCTGCGCAGACGCGGTGGCGTCTGCCGTCGCAACAGAAGTCTCATTGACTGGGGAGCGTTGATCTATACGTGTGCCACCGACGTGCGCGTCTGCCACACTTGGTGCTGTGCATGTGCGCAAAGGCGACGACGAGGCAAACGATCGTGACAGCAATGACGATGACGCAAGCAGCGACGGGCCGCGCGGCGGCACGGCCGCTTCGCACAACTGCACAAGTGCTACGACAACATCGACGTGCTGTGGCCTGACCCAGCACAAGTGACCGTGATGTGCACCGTGCAAAGTTGACAGAGCATGCGCACAACGCTCACGCAACGAGCGCCTGTCACAGTCAACGACGCCAGCGCAAGCCACAGCAGCGCGCACGTCAGCACTGTCAGGCATGCCTGACGCACACACATTGCTGTTCGGCCGGTTGTCTAGACATTGTGCTGTAGAAGCGAATACGCCATCCGTGCGCGCAGCATCGTCATCACATGAAGCGACGCAAACGCGATCGTCGTAAAAGTGCACAAGCAGCGCACATACGTCGACCAAGCTGTGCAGCGCAACACGCAGACGCTGCTCAACATCACACGAAGACACAAGCGCGGCAGATGCACGCGAAAGCATCGCGTCCTCGTGAGCAGCGACAGGCTCGGCACACCACTCCTTTGCGTCGAGAACGGCACGCCAGTCAACGTCACATTTACGCAGTGCCAACGACAAGTGCGACGCTGACGCGCACTCATGCCAGAAAAGCACCTCGAGCGCGGTCGTAGGTTTGCGAAGCGGCAAAAATGACAACGCACGCGCAGGCACTGCGTCGTCCGTGTGCACTCCAGCAAAGCCAGCCACATTCGAATGAGACGACTCGCCAGCCGACGACGCCTTCGATGCACGTAAATCGACGTCACGCACAGACTTCGCTTCACGCAAAATAGCAGACGACTTGTCGCGCGAGGTGGTTGCTGCAGTGCCAGAGCTGACGGCCTTGCGCGCACCTTTCCGCGCGCCACCTCGAACACGGGCCATATAGCAACAATTCACAAAACTAAACAGAAAAAATGAAGCACATTAGAAAAAAGGCAGCAAAAGGAGACTGCACAACGAACAACTAAACAAACACAGCAAAAACGAGCGCTACAGCACGCGCTAGTACGGGCAAACTATACAGGCATCCTTGCACTAAGTAAGCAACGCACACGACTGTGTGTGTGTGTGTGTGTGTACATGGTCACGTGTGCGCTGCTGTTCACGACAGACAATGAACAAACATGCACTTCAGAATGATACACTGCTGTTTACCAGCAGTAGGCCGACGACGTTCACAAACAGCACATTCTCTCACTCTCACTCTCACTCACATACTTAGAATGACGCGTGCTCACCGTTGCCACTGGACGATCACTACTAAAGCTAGTGGTATTCTTTGGCGCACAATCCTTCACCAGTGCTACCAAAACCTGGGCACTCATTAACGAAAAGGCTACTACAGTAACACACTGCGAAGCGTGTGTTACTGCCACACAGCACGATACGCAAGTGTGCATACAACAACAAACACAGAAGAACACGCACACGCACACGCATGTCTCGCGCTTTCTTGTCATCGCCAACAATATACGTCACGTACCTTTCACAAGTCTGCTGCTTCACCTGCCTGCCGGCTCGTGTACGAATGCACTAG
>JAKVQF020000761.1:0-25974 GCA_023091115.2 Trypanosomatidae sp. Fi-14 | reverse complement strand
GTTATGTCGTTTTCTTTATATTGTATATATACATGCATTCCCGTTTTTACTACATGCTATCTTTTTTGTGTTGCCGCCTGTGTTGCATGTTGTGCTGCTATGTGTGTCTTTTTTGTTAGTTTCTGTAGTCATCATGTCGCTACGATGTAGTGTTGTTTTGCGTAACTATCAGCGTGGCAGCTGGGCGCCCGGGTCAAAGCATCAGAAGCACATGACGCTGAACCCGACGCTGTATCTGTATCGCTTTCCCGGCCGTAGCGGACCTGGCCCATATACAATGAAGTATTGGTGGACTCTTGGCTGCTTCCCGACGGGCCTGTCCGTGCCGTTTCGCCTTGGCGAGTTTCTTTCGTTGTATCAGCAGCAGCATGTGCCATGCGAGGTGGAAGAATGGCTGTTGTGTTTTGTCAAGCAGCCGTACGACGAGCTCACGTCTGCCGTCACACGCGTGCTGCAGTTTCTCGAGGCATCGCCGCCGACGGAGCGCTCGCGCGGGTACACTTGTACGGAGGCGAGTGTGACGCCCATGTTGCCCGCTCTTCGCGCGCTGAACGAACATCTTGGCGTAAACGTACCAGCCTTTGGTTTGCGCTGTGCTGCTGGCGAGGAGGCGTTGCGCGCCACCATGCTCGATGCACTGTACGATTATGCGTGTGCGCTACGCACGCACGGCAGCACACCACACCGCCGTTTAGCCTGTGTCGACATGGCACAGCAACAACCACTTGACGTGTCGAGTAAAGCCGCGGCATTTTTGTCGCAGACGCGAGAGCGGCAGCGGTCACCTGTGGAGTGCGACGCGAGCAATGGTTTCAGTACGGCCGATGACAGTCAGCATTCTGTGCCAGCTGCTGCGGCGATTGCTGCGTCGACGGCGTGCGTGACCGCAGACAGCGGCACGACATTGCCGCCGTGCGAGACGACGGCGCTGGCGGACGAGCAAGTGTCACGGCAAGCGCCGTCGCACGCGCACGTGGCATTCGCCGAGCATGCTGCGCTATCGACACGTCAGCAAGTTGCTAGCCACGTCGACGCTGCACTGCGACCACCGCCGTACACGGCGCTTGACGAGCGCGCGCTCATTCGCTTCTGCACCAGTGTCGCTGACGCGTGCGCGCAGCGGCAGCACGTGCGTGAGGCGTACTCGTTGCTCGCTGAGCTCTTGTACTTTGCGCACGACGATGCGGTGCGCGCGGTCGTGCACAGCAACGCCGCCGCCGCCGCTCTCTTGTGCGGCGACTTGCACAATGCCGAGTTTCACGCGCGTGAGGCGGCGCTCATGCTGTCGGACGTCAACGCTGACACGGACACGGCAGGCGCGGACGCGTGTACTGGCTTGCAGGGTGCCGTTAGCCATGTACACGACCACACGAGTTGCGCGGTGGCGAGTCGTTGTGGTGGGTGCAGTGATGCTGCTGTTGTTGCTGCGGATGCTGTGTGCGGCGGCAACAAGTGCAGCAGCAAGGTTGTCGACGACAAGAGCGTTGACGACCGTCGCCCGATGCCGGCGCGTCAGCGTGCGAGCGTGCGCGCCTACACGCTGTGGTCGACCGCCGTCGCCTACAAGGACGATTATGCGAGTGCCATGCGCATTGCCGACGATGCCTTGACGCTGTGGCCAGCGGAAGTGAGCCTGCAGGCGCTGCGTGCTCGCCTTGGCGCGTTGCACGACGATGCGCTGTCGCGACGTGCGCGCGCGCCTGCGGCGCCGCTGTCGTGCATGCACCTGACGCAGCGGCCACTTGCGCAGCAGCAACGCGATGGCTTGTTGCATGGCAGTGGCTTGTCTTTCGACAATGAGTTTGACTGGACTGTGTTCAAGAATAGGCTGTACCCGAGCAAAATGCACCCGCGCAACAACGAGCTCGGGTCTGTCTTTCGCCGCGTCGGCAACGTCGCGGGCTACATCTCGACATCGTACTCGTCGGAGCCAATCTAACGACGTGGTGGTGCAGCATCACAATGCGTGCGTGTGTATATGTGTGCGTATATATATGTGTGTGTGTGACTGACGTTGTCTGGTGACTGCTGTGCTTGCACTATAGCACATGCATGTGTGTTGTCATGTCTTGTACTTGACGCTTCTTGTCTGCATAGACTACGCTACGCTACACACAAAAAAGTAACAACCACCACAACAACACATACACAAACAGCCACAGAACGTGTGCACAATTGCAGCCAACGACAAGAGCCACAGCCTGTCACAATGTCCATCTTGTCTGCCGTCGCGTTCGAGCGCCTGTGCGTGCCCATGGGCGATGGTGTGCCGCTGCTGCCGCGGCAACGCATCGCACAAGCCGCACACGACGCCGGTTACTCGGTATCGAATGCGTCGATTCAGGAGGCCTTGGCGAACGCGAGCAGGCCACACTACATGACTGCCACCGAGTTTGACAACTTTTGCGCCTCGAACCAGTCCTCGTTTGTGTCGCCCGACGCCATGGCGCACGCACTTGTCGTCATTGCGCCGTCCAACGTCATCACACGCGCCTCGCTCGAGGCACTGATGCAGCGCAACGCAGCCGCTAGTGCGTCGTCGACGGCGACCGATGTGCTCAGCGCCGAGGAGGTGGACGCGCTGTTCGAGTCGCTTGACACGACGTGCAGTGGCGCCATTACTGGCAACGACCTCATGCGCGCCTTCCACGGCGAGGCCGGCGTGCGCACGCTGCAGCAGGTGCGCCGCAGTGAGGTGGAGGAGGCAAAGGCGCGTGCGCAGGCTGCCGAGGTGGCGGCGGCGGCGCGGGCGCAGGCCGAGGCCGCGGCAGCGCGTGAGCGCGAGCTGCAGCGCGTGCGCGACGAGGAGCAGCGCGCGGCGGCGGCGCGTCTGAAGCAGTCGCAGAATGAAGAGGCGGAGCGGCAGCGTCGCGAGGCGGCGGCGGCGCGTGCGAAGAAGACGAAGACATGCTGCTGATGTGTGAGTGCATGTGCGTGCATGCGTGTCCTTGTATATGTACACACACACACACGCACACACGAGGGCACACATGGTTGTACTCGTGTGTGTGATGCTAGGTTTGTACCGCAGAGTATGTGTATGTGTATGTGTGTGTACGTGTGTGTACTTTGTTGTTGACGTGCACAAGCAGCGTGCAGTAGGCGCTCGGTGGAAAGCAACGTAATGTTTGTATGCTCGGTGTGTCTGTGCGTGTGCGCGCTAAGCATGTGTCGGTGGTGATGGACGTAGAGGTGCGAGCGCTGCGTAAGCGAGGGGCGGAGATGATGGCAAAGTGTGTAGCGAGGCGACAGCACGTGTGCATGTACATGTGCCTGCCTACATAAACAAAAATAGACGATATCGTGTCGTACACACACACAGACAGTACACGTTGCACAAACAAACACGTGTGCATACAAGCGTCGAGCACACATGGAGCTCTGTGTGTGTGTGTATATGACAGTACATCGTCATTGTTGTGTATGTTTGTGTGTGTGTATGTGCACCTGACGACAATATGTGCTGACCGCTACACGAACACACGTGCGCATGTGACATTACGGTGTCTTGTGCGTGTGTTTGTCGTGCAAGGACTTGTGCTCTTGCCTTGCGTGCATTGTGCACATACACTGGCTTGCAGCACGTCGGTCACACACACATACACACGCACAAACGCACACACGTACAGGCACAACGAGAGACAGACAGCGACATGCTGCGTCGCTGTCTCATCTCGCTGCGGTTGCGACCACATGGCGGGGCCACTGGCGTGGCGGCGGTGATGCCGTATGCACCAGTGCCGACCAACCCATTTGTCTATCTTGACATCACCGTCGAGGGTGACGCGCTGGGCCGTGTGACAATCGAGCTCTTTCGTGACGTGGTGCCCGCGACGAGCGAGAACTTTCGCTCGCTGTGCACCGGCGAGCGTGGGGTGAGTCAATGCCCGCTGTACTACAAGGGTGTGCCGTTTCATCGCATCATACCGGGCTTTGTTGTGCAGGGCGGTGACATTCTCATGCGCGATGGCCGCGCCAACGTCAGCGTCTTTGGCTACCCGTTCCCAGACGAGAGCTTTGACGGCAAGGCGGGCAAACACGTGCCGGCGACGGTGGCGATGGCGCACAGTGGCCCGAACCAGAATGGCTCGCAGTTCTTCTTCAATCTCGCGCGCAACGAGCACCTTGACCGCAAGTTTGTCGTTGTCGGCCAAGTCGTCGATGGCTGGGACATTGTGCTGGAGACGGGCAGGTCGTGTGGCTCGCGCTGTGGCACGCCGGTGAGCCGGGCGTGGATTAGCGAGTGTGGTCAGAGCGCCGGCTACTTGGCTGACGAGACGCGGCAGGCCATGCGTGGCGAGCGCGCCTTGCACGCGATGCCGGGCAAGGAGGTGCTCGACCTCATACAGCCTCGTTACTAGCGCGCACACACGCACAAGGTTGCAAATAAAGGGGGCAACGATGCGGACATGCTTACTCGTTCACATGTCAATGCAGACTTGCGTATGCTGTGTCAGCTGTTGTTGTGTGTTGTTGTTGTTGCTGCTGCTACTTGTGCTTGTTGCTTGTCGTGTTGACTACATATATACACACATACACATACTTGCACTAGGTCTACACGCGCTCTTTGCAAGCACACTACGCAAACACAAACAAAGAAGTAAACAGCAACACACACACGCGTTGCTCCTTTCCTCCCTCTCCCACTCTCTTGTGCGCGCTACTTGCGTGCAGCAGAGTACTTGCCGCGGCACACAGACAGCAAACGAGCCTGTGAGCGTTGCTGTGCGTGTGTGTGTGTCTCGCACGCTTCGTGTCTTTCGCTCGCGCGCCTTGTGTTTTTTGTTTCTGTGTGTGAGCGTGCAGTGACGCTCACTTGTGCAGACAAGCACTTGCGCACATACCTTGCACGATGACCACGTCAACTGTGCCTTTTGTGCCGCGTACACACGCCCCTCGTAGCGCCTACCGCACACATGCATGCAGCAACAGCAACAACAACACCTGCACAACTGTTGTGCATGCCGCACCGGCCGCTGCAACAGCGCACGCACAGCGGCATGCCATGCTGAGCGGTGGCGCTGCTGGCTACGCTGCGTCTGCGCACTGCGTCGATGCGTGCGACACTGCACACCGTGCCGCACCCCACTACCATGGCAACAACTACAACATGCATCCCCGCATGACAGCCTCGCGTCCGCTGAAGCAGCTGCTGCACCACGAGATTGCGCTCGTGATGCTGCTCTTCAGCATGCAGTCCTTCTTCGAGCGCAGCTTCGGTGTGGGTGGGCCGCTGAGCACCGAGATGATTGCTGGCACGCGCTTCAGCGAGTATAGCAAGCCGTCCTCGTCGTGGTGGTGGGGACGTCAGCACGACGGCGAGGACTACTTTGCGTCGTATGCGCACGATGGTGAGCCGATGCGGCGTACCGGCCTGCTCGATGGCGCGTGTGCGCGTACGCTGCACAGCGCACAACAGCAACAGCAGCAGCAGCAGCAGCGACAACGTCAACAGGGCAGGCGCGCCTCGCGTGGCAACAAGGCGGACGAGGACGACGACGAGTTGCCGCCGCCAACGCCGCACGACACGGACAAGACACACGACGACAACAACAATGACACACACGACATGAACGAGGCGACGGCAGCTGCGGCAAGTGAGCAGCGACGACGTCGCTCCTTTGCCACCCACGACGATGTCTGGGACAACGTCTTCAGCTTCTTGCCCTGGCGTGAGGTGCTGCGCATGCGTGGCGTGAGCACCGTCCACTTCCGCTGCTCACTGGCCTATGTGGCCATTCTGCGCATGCCACACACCCACACCCCCGCGTGCTTCCTTCCCGTCCACGACGACTTTGACGCGGACGAGGCGGCCGTGGAGGCGGCACTGCGGCCACGCCACGCGGGCTGGCCGTCGCTTGTGTGTGGCACACCGACGAGCGCGATGCCGCCGTGTGAGGCGCGGGCGTCGAGCGGCGGTGACTGCTGTGCTGGTGGCAGCAGCGAGGGTAATGGCTACTACGTTGGTGGCAACGTCGTCGATGGCTGCAGCGGTGGCTGCGATGGCGGCGACGCGGTCAGCAGCGGCAGCAGATGCGGCCACAGCCCTCAGCACCACCAGCCTTACTACCACTACTACAACAGCAGCAACAACGGCGACGTCGCGACGACGGAGGCGTGGTGGGGTGCGCAGGCGGAGCAGGCGACGTGCATTCGCGGTGGTGGCGGTGGGTTGTACTGCAGCGAGAGCAACATGGGCAGCTGCTGCACACTCGACGACGCGGCCGCGTCGACGACGGCGACCGTGATGACCGCTGCCGCACCCTATGACGGTGCTGTTGTTGCGAGCCCGACAACAAGTGCGCCCTTGCCGCCGACGACAACAATGGCTGCTGCTGCTGCTGTGCCACCCGTCATGCAGCGTATGTTCTTTGGCCAGCTGCGTCGTGACGGGACAGTGCCCATGGTGCGCTGGCTCGTCCACTACGTCTTTGACGCTCCCGCGTGGGCGCTGCACTCGGTCGAGAATCACCGCCACAAGCGCACCGCACTGGGCAAGGGTTGCGCCTGGCCGACGATCACAGACCCCGCCACCATTGCCCGCCTCCTCGACGCCCACCACCGCCTCTTCTACGACTTACTCGACGGTGGGGTGGAGGGGGTGTGGCTCGTGCCACACGCACACACGCACGCGCTCGCCGAGGAGGTGGCGCAGCGGTACGTGGCGCGTGCGCACGCACGTCACATGCCACGTGCGACCTTTGTCGCCGAGCTGTCGGCGTCTGCGCCGGCGTTGTACGCGGGCCCGGCTGTCGTCGCGGAGGCGTCGAGGACAACAACGGCAGCCGCAACGACCATGGCCGACCCAGCAGCAACAGCAGGCGCCGCACTGCCGACGACGTGGCAGCCACCGTGCGTAGTCGCGCCGACTGTGCACTACCCTGCCATGCCATCGTACCGCCAGCCGCACGTCACACAAGGTCCGACACGGCCGGCAACAACAGCAACAGCAGCAACAGCACGGCCGCAGCCGCCCATGCCATGGCGCAGTAGCAGCCGTAGCCATGCGGGTGTGATGACGTACGAGGAGGCGATGACGACGGCGGCGCCGTATGCGTGTAGCGTGCCGCACGAGCACGAGTACAGCTACACCGACGGCGGCGTTGCCAGTCCCGTCAGCTCGTGTCATTATGCCACGATGGATGCGACGACGCCGTCTGCGGCTGCTGCGCTGTCGCTGCCGTGCTATGGCCATGCGTCGAACATGGCAGCAGACGACGTTGTCGCAACAACGGCAACAGCGGCAGGTGGTTGTGTTGCTGCTGCTGGCGCCTACGACGCCGTCTTGTGTGAAGCCAGTGGCATTGTCGAGCAGGACGGCGAGGGGGCGTGTGAGGGCTGCGGCGTGGCGACAGCCGAGACGGCGAGTGTGGCGAGCAGCAATGGCGGAAACAGCGTCGCCGCCGCCTCGACGACAACGACGACGATGAAGGTAGTCAACAGTGGTGGTGGTCGTTGTGCTGTTGGTGCAGCGGCGCATTCTGTTGCCCCGTCGCCGACGACGATGCTGCCGAGCTACGAGTGTGCCGTGACGATGGGTGCGCAACAGTCGTCGTCAACCTATGCGTCGCACCACGTCGACTACCCGTGTGGCGCCGTCATTGTCGAGCCCAACGGCATGTGGCGCAACAATCCGTATCAGCCCATCGTGCTCTTGTAAGACTTGCATGTATATGTGTGTGTATGTGTATGCATTTGACGATAACAGAGTAGTGTGACTAGTTACGAGGCAACGTGTGTACGTAGCAGGTTGTCGTTTGTGTGCGTGTGTGTGTATGTGTATGTGTATGCAGAGTGACGTGCACACGCACGCACACACACTGATGTATAAGTCCGAACACTCGTGTATGTGTGTATGTGTGTGTGTGTAGCCGTAAGTCATTCCTCGCGCACCCCTCTCTCTCTCGATACACAGCTTCCTTCTCTTCCTCGCTGCCTCACCCTCGATCGCGTGTGTATGTGTGTGTGCGTGCGTGTGTATGTGTGTGTGTGTTGCATTTTATTGCAAGCTTTCTTGTCACACTGGGCTCACTAATTACATTGTATGACTTGTTGCTCGTTGCATGCGTGTCGTGTCATTTGTCGTAAGTGCCGTGTACGTGTCTATGTATACGTGGTGAGTGCAAAGGCTGCATGTATATATGTACATATATCAGCAAAGGTAAGCAAAGAACAAGCACAGATGTATGTATGTGCATGTGTGTATGTGTGTGTGTGTTTTGCTGTATGTAAGATTGCTGTGCATAGCGAGGTGAAGCGTATATACACACATGCCCACCCATCACCAATAACATAACGTATGTACTTGTGTTTGTGTATGTGTGTGTGTGTGTCGTACAGTATATGTGCCGTAGTGTGTAAGCAAATGTAAGCAGAGTGCGGAGCGGTGACGCGCACAAAAAGAAAGGATGGCAAGAAGTAGTGATGCGAGCAGTCGCTTACACGTGCGTATGTGTGTGTGAGTGACAAGAGCAACAGATGCAGTACGTAAACCATATATATATATAGAAGAGCAGAGACAATCTACAGTTAGGCGCAAACACATGCACACACGCAAACACAAATGCATGCATCACGATGACGATGCGGCTACGATGTCACACCTCGTGTGTACACATGGACATGCTTGCATACTTGCACGTCGTTGTGCTTACGGTAGGGCATAGCACTACACAACACACACTACTACATACCTACGTACACACAAACACGTGACACCGGCGAGTAGCACAATGCCGAGTGATGCGGTGCTGATGGACAAGATCATCGAGGGCGATGGCAAGACGATACCGCATGCTGGCAGTATTGTCACGCTCGACTACATTGGCTACCTCGAGGACGGCACCAAGTTTGACTCGACGCTTGAGCGTGGCAGGCCGTTTGTCTTTCGTGTTGGCTGTGGCGAGGTCATCAAGGGCTGGGACGAGGGTATTGTGCAAATGTCAAAGGGCGAGCGCAGCAAGCTGACGATGCCGCCGGCGCTCGCGTACGGCAGCAGCGGCTTTCCTGGCCTCATACCACCCAACACGACGATTGTGTTTGAGGTGACGCTGCTAGACGTGGCGCTGTAGCACACACACAGACACAACAAGCGAGCGAGCGAGCGAGAGTATGAAGTGATGTACAAAGAAGTCATGCACACATACACATATGCATGTGTGTGTATGCAATATATGTGTGTGTACATGTGTGCGAGCGTGTGTTCTGTACAATTGTCATGTTGTGTCGCAGGCGAGTGTACATACGTGTCGTTGCTCTGCTTGTTGACCTTGCTCGCACACACACACACACACGTAAGCAGAAGGGGCGTGTGCGTGTGTGTGTACACACGCGTGCGAACGTACGTGCGTGTGTGTGTTGCAGTAGTAGCAGCAGCATGTCGTCTACGCAGCCAACGCCGACGCACGCCGAGCGTGCAGTGCTCGCACGCATGCACGCGACGGCGCCGGTGCGTCGCTTTGCGTGGCTGCAGCGCTGCCACCTCGGCCCGCTGCTGTCAGCCGCACTGGTCGAGTTCATTGGCACCTTTCTGCTCGTCCTGACGGTGCCGCTGAGTGTGGCGCAGAATGGCGAGATGGCGCCGATCAGCATCGGCTTCATGCTCATGTCGGTTGTCTTCTCATTTGGCTACCTCAGCGGCGGCCACGTCAATCCTGCCGTGAGTGTGTCGGTGTGGCTCTGCACCGCCGACGGCGAGGGCTACGCGAGCTTTGGCAAGCGTCGTCTGCTCTTGTACGTTGTTGCACAGATGGCCGGTGGCTGTGTGGCGGCGCTGTTCTGCATGATGATTGGTGGCCGCGTCTTTGCGGTGCCGAACATGGGCCTGGACATGGTGCAAATGCTACGCGGCTTCCTGGCCGAGAGCGTGTTTACGTTTCTGCTCTGCTCCGTCGTGCTGCACGTGGCGGTGAGCAAGCAGCGCAACAACAACTTTTACGGCTTTGCCATTGGCTTTGCGGTGCTGTGTGGTGGCCTGACCTGTGCGCCCATCTCGGGCGCCGCATTCAACCCAGCCGTGGCGGTGCCGCTCATTGTGCTGCGTTGCTTCTTCTCGCTCGACAGCACCGGCTGCACACCGATGGCGTCGCTGTGGGTGTACTGCGCGTCGGAGGTGGTTGGCGCGGTGGCGGCGTCGATCATGTACATTGCACTGCAGAATGTGTCGGACGACTAGCACGCACACGCGTGTTTGTAGTGCAAGGTGTGTGTGTAAGTGTGTGTGTGTTGCTTGTCGACGTTGTGTGTTGTCCTGCGTACAAGTGCTTGCTGTTGCATTGCAGAAACGACACACACAGACATATATACACATACACACATAACACACAACACACGCACATACACACAATGGCAGCGTTGACCGATGAGCAGATACGCGAGGCCTTCAACCTCTTCGACGCCGACGGCTCGGGCGCGATTGACGCCGAGGAGATGGCGCTTGCGATGAAGGGGCTTGGCTTTGGCGACTTGCCGCGTGATGAGGTGGAGCGCATTGTGCGTGGCATGAAGACGAACGTGAACGGCCTCATCGAGTATGGCGAGTTTGAGCGCATGATCAAGTCGCGCATGGCGCAGAAGGACTCGCCGGAGGAGATACTGAAGGCGTTTCAGCTCTTTGACCTGGACAAGAAGGGCAAGATCTCGCTCGAGAACCTCAAGGAGGTGGCGAAGATGCTGGGCGAGAGCCCGGGCGACGATGTGTTGAAGGAGATGATTGCCGAGGCCGACGAGGACGGCGACGGCGCGGTGTCGTTTGACGAGTTCAAGAATGTCATGGTGCAGATGCGTGGCAAGTAGTGCGAGAGAGAGTGTGTGTGCGTGTGCCTGTGTGTGGACAAGGTTGCTGTGCGCGATCATTGTAAGCGGTGACGTCTGTATGTATACGTGTTTGTGTGTGTGTGTAACAATGCCGCAAGTAGAAGCAGTGTGCATGCGACAAGACATGCACACGTGTGTGCGTGTGCGCTATAGATGTCGTGTGTACGCAGTGCATCGTCATTGTGCATTCGTGTCTGTGTGTGTGTGTGTGTGCATGTGTAAGTATTCGTTTTTCTTGCTTTGTCTGCAGCAGTGGCGGTGTTTGTCACGACGCATGCACACGAGCAACACACGCGCAGCCGACGCGGCACGTGCGGTGGCTGACGCCTCGCCAGCGACGCGCAACGCACACGCAGCCGTACAGCACACGCGACTTGTGTGTCATGTCTTGACACCACACCCGCCTGTCACCGTCACGGCTGCCGCCACGACGGCAGGCAACGACAACGAGGATGAGCACGGCTGTAATGCTGCCAGCACCACCAACAACACAACGACGACGACGTCACCAACAACAGCAAGGGTCACAACAGCGACGCTTTCTCTGCACAATGACGCGGCACACGAGGACGCCGTCGCGACAGCGTCTGCATGTGTCGATGCTACTCGTACAACACCTGCTGCTGCTACAGCAGCTACAGTGCCGTGTGCGTACATGGCCCGACCACCGCCCGAGCTGCGCATGCCGCCCGGTGCAGAGGACATGGTGCGACGCGCCATTGCCGCACAACGCGCCGCCGCCCTCGCCTTTGACCTGCGCGAGGCCGACGCGGCCGAGGAGCAGCGCGTGCGTGCGCGACGATGGCTGGCGCTGCGCGCACAGCGCCGCCGCCGCGACGCGTGGGCCCGACACGACGCGTACTACCTGCAGCAGACACACACGATGCTCGAGGCGGTGGTGCGGGCGGTGCGTGACCGTCACACCACGCTGCACGCAGATGGCTACCAGGCCTTTGTCTTTCCCAATGGCGATGTATACGAGGGCCACTGGAAGAACAGCTACATGCACGGCAAGGGCGTGCTGCGCCGTGACACGGCCAAGGACGTGTACGAGGGCCAGTGGTTTCTTGGTCAACGCTGCGGTGCGGGCATGTACCACTGCTCGCATCACCCAGAAGATGACAGCGGTGGTGGCGGTGGCGACACGAACAACAGCAACAAGGACAAGGATCGCAGCAAACGCAACAACAGCAGCAGCAGCAGTGGCAGCAGCGGCATAGGCGACGCGCGCGCACGACAGCAGCCACAGCAAGGCGAGTCGCACGAGGAGGGCGGCCAGCATGGCTTCCTCTACTACAATGGCGCATGGCTCGACGACAAGATGCACGGCAAGGGCGAGCTGCTCGAGCCGGAGGGGCTGTACGTGGGTGAGTTTGTGGCCAACCGACCACACGGCTACGGCGAGTATGTGTACAAGGACGGTCACGTGTACCGCGGCGAGTGGGTCGATGGACTGTACGAGGGCAACGGCGTCTACCTATACCCCAGCGGCGCCCGCTACGAGGGCCGCTGGTTGCGTGGACGACAGCACGGCCGTGGCATGATGACCTACTTCAACGGCGACACCTACGTTGGCGAGTGGCGCCACGACGCGGCACACGGCCACGGCGTGTACACGAGCGCGAGCACGGCTGTGCATGTCGAGGGTGAGTGGGCGTATGGCAGCCTGCACGGCGGCGAGGCGGCTGCCACGTGGCATGGTGGCAGCGGCAACAACAACAACAACAACATGGCCGCGACAGGCGGCAGTGCCACTGCTGCCGCTGCCGGCGTAGGGACGGCGGCGACGGTGACGTACACGGGCGGCTGGTCGCGTGACTGCTTCGATGGCGCGTACAGCACACTCGTCGTCGTCGAGGACGCGCGCAGCGGTGGCGGCGGCGTTGTTGCCGGTGGCGTTGGTGGCAACAATATGCTTGTTGTCAGCCGACCAGGCAGTCACGCGGCCCATGTGCGTCGCTATGTTGGTGGCTTTGCGCACGGCAAGCGACACGGCCATGGCGAGTACCGCGACGCGCTGCTGCGCTACAGCGGCGAGTGGTGCAATGACGAGAAGCACGGCTACGGCGTCATCACGATTGACGACAGTGGCACCTTCGCCGGCAACTGGTACCACGGCGAGCCCGATGGCGAGGGCACCGTGACGAGCGCGGACGGCAGCGGACAGCTGCAGGTGACGCTGCGGCGCGGTGTGTGCGATCGCGTCGTGGACATGACGGCGTTTGCGCGTGCCGAAGCGCGCCTTGGACGACAGCAACGACGACACAGCGGCAGCAGCGGCGGTGGCGGTGGCGCTCACGACACGGACAGTGCGAAGCGTATGTAAGCTAGCGTACACACACACATACATACACACACACGTGTGTGTACAGATGTATAGCATGTAGCGTATGTGTGTGCGTGTGTACGTGTGTGTGTGCGTCACGTGCGAGTATGTCAGACAATGTACACACACACACACACTGAGTCTGATATGCGCATGTGCATTCTTGCTCGAGTGTACACCTACGCACACATATATACATATACGCATGCATGCATGTATGGTGGCATATAGGCGATGAGTGTAGTGCGTGTGCAGGCCGTGACGAGCGCGGCGGCGTTTGCGGCCGTGTTTGCCGATCACACATGCGACGCACTCATGCTGTGCTACGAGGGCGGTGACGACGCGGTGCACAGCGCCGACGTGGACAGGCTGCAGCTGCTTGTACAGCGTTGCGTCGACGAGGCAACGCGCGAGCAGCGACGACAGCAAAACAGCAATACGCTTGCGCTGCCGTGTGTGCGCGTGTACGCGTGGGACTGCCGTGGTGTTGCCTTTGCCGCGGCGCGGCAGCAACTGCAAAAGCTGACGGGCTGGCCGCTGTTGCTCGTCGTGCACGACGGCGGCGTCGCCGACACACTGCGCGCACGCGCGCTGTCGCAGCTGCTCACGGACGACGGTGACGTGGTGCGCGTGTGCAGGCGCCTGCTCGCGCGACAAGGACAACAGCAGTGCCTGGTGCCGTCTTCGTCGGCCCTGTTGCATGTACACGAGGACGACAGCGACGACCGCGGTGCACGCATGTCCGTCGATGTTGCCCGCATACTGCACATTGGCCAGACACAGCTGCAGCGCGGTCAGGCCATGTACGCGGCCAAGATCTTTGCCAAGGCGGTGGCGCTGCTCGATGCAGTGCACGATGACGTGCACAAGACAAGCGACGCGCAGCACGTCACGCGCGCGGCTGCAGCAGGCGAGGACAACAAGGACAGCGACGACACGGATGCGTACACGCGCAGCTTGGCCATGAGTCTTGCGTGGGCGGCCATGGCAGAGCTCATTGTACAGAGCACCGCTGCAGACGACCATGGCAGCAACAACAACAAGGACGACCACGACAAGGCGTGTGTGTACTTTGCGCGGCTGCGCAGCGAGGCGGCCCTGCGGCGGTGCTGTCGCGAGCCGCTGAGCGACGCCAACCGCGCCTGCGCGTTTGCGCGGCTGCTGCGACATGTGCAGCCGCCGTGGCATGCACAGGGCGGCAAGACAACCGCAGTCGCATCTGTGACGCAGTCGTCATCGTCGTCGGCTGCGGTGGTGCCGTGTGGGTGTGCGGCGCTTGCGGCACGGCTGCGCGACGCACCCGACGACGTCGCCGCGCGTTCGCACTACGTCATTGCGCTCTTTCTTGCCGGTGATGTCGAGCGCGCCCTGACCGAGGCACTGAAGCTGCGTGTGTCAGGTGTGGCGTTTGGCGATGTTGCTCTGCACGCCATGACCCGCTTTCTTGGTCGTGAGCATACGCTTGTGCAGCAGCTCGGCCTCACGCTGCGCGATGACGACGACGACGAGTACGACGATGACGTGGCGTAGCGTGTGTTTGTGTGTACGTGTTGTGTGTACGCGTGTGCATGTGTGTGTGTGTGTACGTGTGCGACTGCCTGTCAGCATGTGTTTTTGTGTACATTTATAGTGACTGTACACACACACATACATATAAGTGTAGTCTGTGCATACACACACACACACACAATGAACCATGATGACGCCATGTGGAACATCATGGGCCAGGGCTTTTGCTCGTACAAGGTCAAGACACACGACGACAAGGTCCGCTTCTGCCGCCATCCGTACAATGTGACGGGTCTGTGTCAACGCGGCGTGTGTCCGCTGTCGAGTGCGCAGTACGCGACCGTCATTGAGCACGAGGACGAGCTCTACCTGTACGTCAAGACGGCCGAGCGTGCGCACCTGCCGCGACGACAGTGGGAGAAGACACGGCTTGACCACAACTTTGCCAAGGCGCTCGGACAGATTGACGATGAGCTGCAGTGGTGGGACCAGAAGCTTGTCAACAAGGTCAAGGCGCGGCTGCTGCGTCTGAAGCAGTATCTGATGCGCAAGCGCCGCATGCTCATGGAGCCGGAGGTGAAGTACGTGTCGGTGAACAAGCGGCAGGAGGACAAGCTGCTGCGGCGTGAGGAGAAGGCCGAGGCGGCGGCGCGCATCGAGCTTGAGATTGAGCAAGAGCTGCTTGATCGTCTGCGCAAGGGCACGTACGACAGCGTCATCAACTACAACAAGGCCGCCTTTGAAAAGTTCCTCGACGCCGAGGAGGACACCGACGCGTACGCCGAGCTCGAGCGCGACGAGGACGCCGAGGCGGACATGCCCGAGTTTGTCATGGATGACGAGGAGCAAGACGAGGACGACGAGGACGCTGATGTGGCGACGACGTCGCGGCAGCAGCAGCGTGGTGGTGGTGGTGCGCGAACAGCGCGCGGCAAGACGGCACGCGAGCGCCTCGTCATCGAGGAGGAAGTCGAGGCAGAGCCGCGACAACGCCGGCAACGTCTCGAGCACGTCGACTGGTGAGCACACGCGCATATGTGCGTGTGTGTGTGCGCGAGAGTGCGCGTGTAAACTAAACGTGTAAGTGCACACGTGTGTGTGTGTGTGTGTGTGTGTGTGTATACGACGAGGAGCGTACATGCGCAGGCATGCGCACGTGTGCATACGTGTACGACTGTGCACTGCTCGCTTGCTCCTTTTGCGTGCTCATATATGTATGTTTATGTGCATGCATTTGACATAGCAAACACACACTCACACACACACACGCGCACGCACAATGCAGTCGAACCCGTTTGGTCCGACGGGTGGCCTGCGGCCCGGGACGACAATGCGGCCCGGTTCGCAGATGATGCGGCCTGGCACGAACCGGATGCAGGTTGTCGGTGTCGGTGGCAGTCTACAGCAGCCCGTGGCGGTGACGGTGGAGGCGCCGGTGGCGCGCGAGGGCATGCGCGCGGCCTCGCGCAGTGGCGCCGGCGTGGGCACGTCGGCGGGGCCAGGACGGCAAGTCGGTGACCGCAGCTACTACATTGGTCTGCTGCGGCCGAAGATTGCCGAGCTGTCGGCAGAGATGGAGCGGCTGGCCGAGCAGGAGGAGCTCGTCGCGAAGAGTAGCAGCGTGCTTCAGCAGCTGCAGCACAAGTCGCGCACCCTCGACGAGGAGATTGGCAAGCTGAAGGCCACCCTCGCGGACGTCAACGTGGCGGTCGAGAATGTCACAATGCAGCGTGACGTCAAGGCGATCAAGGACGAGTACACGCGCGTGGAGCAGCGCAACGGCGACGCGCGCAAGCACGTCGATAGCCTCTTCTTGTCGGTCAAGGAGACGGAGGGCAAGACACGCAGCGACCGCGACGCACTCGCGCAGGAGCTGCAAAAGCTCGAGCGCCGCATCCTGAGCGAGAATCAGGACTACAACCTGTACAAGACGACGCGCGACGCCGCCTACGCGCTCTCGGACGCGGTGCTCGACAAGCAGCACGAGGTGCGCATGTTGGCGGCGCGGCAGGACCTGCTCATGGCCCGCCTTGCCCGTGACACGGACAAGAAGCGGGCGGCCGGGCTGTTGCGCGACATTCTGCGCAAACGCCGCGAGAAGGACGAGCTGACGCGGCAGTGCGCGCTGTCGGTGGACGAGGAGAAGGCGCTGCTCATTGCGCAGGTCAAGTCGACGCGCGCCGACATGGAGGTGCTCGAGCGGCAGCTGAATGATGTGCGTGATGCGCTGCAAGAGGCGAAGGTGCGCCTCGGCGTGCTCGACGAGGAGCAGAAGAACTACAGCGGCGAGCACGTGCGCGCGTACCAGGAGCTGCAGCAGCGCGACCGCGACTTGCAGCGCTTCATCGACGACTACCCCGACGCCGACCGCGCCGAAGCTGGCAAGGTGGCCGAGTTGCAGCAGAGCATCGTCGACCTGCTGACGCGCATCTCGCAAGCGCTCGAGCTGCAGCGGCAGATGCCAAGCGAGGCGTCACCGAACGCGCTCAAGGCACTGACGACCGAAGTCGACGCCCGCCGCGACCAGCTGCAGCACGATCAGAAGACACACGAGCGCCTCGAGAAGGAGCTGCTCGACCGCAAAGCCGAGCTCGACAAGGTCGGCGTGCTGGACAAGAAGATCAAGGACGAGCTCGAGGCGCACGCGGCGAAGATGGCACAGCAGAAGGCGGAGATGACGCAGTACGCCAACCTCGACGGCCTGCGCGAGCACGTCGAGAAGCTGCGGGCTGACTTGGTGGCGCAGAAGACGCACCTGCTGCGTGTGCGCGATGCGGGCAAGCAGTTGCTGGCGCGGCTGTCGAGTGCGCACGAGGCGGCACGCAAGCGCGCCGGCGACGACGACGTCTTCAGCGGCCTCGCCGCGCAGGAGCAGAAGCTGCGGGCGCTGTGGCAGTCGGCGTACGCGCTGGACGATTTTGTGAGGCTGAAGGAGAAGGAGACGCAATACCGCAGCACCAAGGCGTCGTGTCTGCGCCTCGTCGACGACGTCAACTTGGCCCTCAAGGACCCGTCGCGCACGCAGCAGGGCGGCGGCGGCATCGGCGGCATCGGCGGTGGCGGTGGCGCAGGTGCGCCCCCACCGGTGCTCAACCTGCAACACCCGTCGTCGCCACTGGCGTAGTAGGCCTGCGTGTGTGCGCTTGTGTGTGTGTGTGTACAACATGTATACAGTCAGAGCGTATGTGTGTATGTGTGTGTGTGTGTGTGTGTGATATGTATGTAGCAGTGACCGTGTCGTTGTGACGAGCGTAAATACGTGTATGTATGCATGTGTGTGTGTGTGTTTGTGTACGCGTGCGTGCGTGTGTGCATGCCACTTCGTTGACACTGCACACATGTGCATGCTTTCCTCAAGTCTCTGTGTGTGAGTGTATGTGTGCATGCGCTTCTGCTTGTCGTCTTCGTAGCCATAGCCTTTGTGCAAACAGTCTGTCATCACGAGTAAGCTACAGCCACAGCCACACACACACACACCATGTCGCACATGGAGCGTTTTATGCGCGTGTACGACGAGGTGCAGGCGTATTTGCTGCAGCACATGGCGACGCACTACCAGATGGACGACGCGCGTGTGCGCTATGTGCGCGATATGATGAATGTCACCTGCCTTGGCGGCAAGTACAATCGTGGCATCTGCGTCGTACAAGTGGCCGAGGCCATGCTGGACGGCAAGCGCGGCGAGGCGGCAGAGAACAAGGCGGCCGCGCTGGTCAGCGACGAGGACGCCGCGTCGCGTCGCGAGCGCGTGCTGCACGACGCGTGCGTGTGTGGGTGGATGATCGAGATGCTGCAGGCGCACTTCCTCGTCGAGGACGACATCATGGACAGCAGCACCACACGCCGCGGCAAGCCATGCTGGTATCTGCACCCGGGCGTCACGACACAGTACGCGATCAATGACGGCCTGCTGTTGCTCGCGTTTGCGACGCACATGGCGACGCACTTTCTTGGCGACCGCCCGTGTCTGCCGCGCGTGTTGCACAGCTTTCACGAGGTGACGCTGACGACGTGCGTTGGTCAGTTCTATGACGTGTCGTCGATGGTGGACGCGGCGCAGCTTGACGCGCACGTGGGCCACCCCCACACGCGTGACTATGCCGACTACACCCTCGCCAACTACCGCCGCATCGTCGTGCACAAGACGGCGTACTACACGTACTGGCTGCCCCTCGTCCTCGGCCTCCTCGTCAGCGGCGCCGCCGACGACGTCGACGCCGCCGCCCTGCAGCGCGTCGCACTGCTCATGGGCGAATATTTTCAGGCGCAGGACGACGTCATGGACTGCTTCACACCGCCCGAGAAGCTGGGCAAGGTGGGCACCGACATACAAGAGTCAAAGTGCTCGTGGCTCGCCGTCACGTTCCTGGCCACCGCTACGCCGGCACAGCGCGAGACGTTTGCGGCACACTATGGCAAGACGGACGAGGCCGATGTGCAGGTAATCAAGCGTCTGTACACGGAGGCGGCGCTGGTCGACCGCTTTGCCAAGTACGAGAGCGAGGTCGCTGGCGAGGTGGCGACGCTGATTGCGGCACTGCGCGCACAGAGCGAGGCGTTTGCGCAGAGCGTGCAGGTGCTGTGGGACAAGACGTACAAGCGCGAGCGCTAGCACGCGTCGTAAAATGTGTGTGTGTGTGTATGTGTGTGTGCGGTGGTGTGTGCGAAGGGCGACAAGTAATGTAACATGACATGGACGTGTGACACGAGGTAGCGGTAACGAGCGAGGCAAGGCGATGTACTCATGTGCGTGCGTGTGTACGTGTTTGTGTTCTTACTGTTTACTCGTTTGCATGTGTGTGTGTGTGTATGTGTGTGTGTGTGTGTGTGTGTGTTTGTTTTGCAACAATGACAAGGTAGCGTGTGTGCATGATGTACGTATGACACGAGTATGCGCCTACGCAACAATGTGTGTGTGAGTATACATTGCTTGCATGCTTGTTGTTGTTGCTGTGTGTAGCAGGACTGTGCATAGTGCAGAGGAGGGTGTTGCGTGGTGCGTGCGACATGCTCATACACGACGCCAACCATGCGACGCCCTTGCACAACGCCTCACTGCACGGCGACGACGACGACGCAGCGGCACAGCAGCAGCAGACACCGCCCTTACGGCAAGCACAACAGCAGCAACGGCAGGCGCTTGTAGAGTGCAGAGGCTGCTGTGCCGCGCAGCCCGTCGAGGGCGAGTGGCGCGATGTCTTTGGTGACCCGGTGCGACCACGTCGCAACGGCTTCGAGTGGCCGCCCGATGTGTTGCAGGTGGCGGCGTGGGCGTGCATTGTCGTCCTGCTGACGCTGCACTACACGGCGCAGGTGCCTTTCCTCGCGCACCGCGGCAACGCCGTCTTTGTGGCCTTGCTTGTCGTGTCGAGCGTGCTGGCGGGGGCGACGGTGTGCATGAAGCTGACGCTCGAGCTGCTGTCGCAGGTCGACACGGCCGTGTTCGACGCCACCTTGCCCCGCCTGACACAAGACGAGCTGTTTGACCTGACACCACCGAGCAGCGACAAGACGCTGCCGTGTTACTTTTGTCGCCGCTTCGTGAGCGAGTCGAGCAAGCACTGCGGCATCTGTGACAAGTGCGTCACCGGCTTCGATCACCACTGTCGCTGGCTCAATGGCTGCATTGGCGCACGCAACTATCGCCTGTTTGTTGCCTTTATGCTCACGTCGTGGCTGGCGCTCGTGTGGGTCGCTGCGGTGAGTGTGTATGTGTTGTGCGATGCCCTGCTCGATCGTGTGTCGTTTGCCAACTACATGGCCACACATGCGTACCACAGCCCCACCGCAGGCAACGCGCACGCGGGCGCACTCATTGCGGTGCTTGTCGTCAACTTTGTCTGCCTAGCAATGGCGTGTGCGGGGGTGGGGGCGCTGAGCAAGCTCATTGGCTTCCATGTGTTTTTGTGGTATACGGGGCAGACGACGTACGATCACATTACACGACGTCGTGAACGGCGTCGTAGTCGTCAGCAGGACGCGGAGCAGCCGCAGCAACAACAGGCGCAGCAACAACAGCAACAACAAGATGGCGTGGATGGTAGTCAGGCAGGCGATGGCACGTGTTGTCACACGGTCGCGCAGGCGGATGTGAGCACCGCCGCGCCTGCCAGTCATGGTCCGGCAACCGTCGATGCGGCGGGCGTCAAGGCGGTGCGCGTGGTGTGCCGCCGCTGTGCAACGGCGCCGCGACGTCGCGACTTTCGCAAACACGGCAAGCTGCTCACACCGGCACAGCAGCGCAAAAAGTTGCAAGAAGAACGACAGCGACTGCAGCGTATGCAGCACGGCGACGAGGTCAGTGATGTGTTTCACAGTCACACGATGCAGAACATGTGGAGTGGCTCGCACAACACGTCCGACGAGCCCGTGTACAGCAGCAGCGCCACGGCCACGACGCTGAAGCCGTCAACGACGACGATGATGGTGACGACTGCAGCAGCAGAAGCAGCAGCGACAGCGACGGGCTCGTCGCCATCGGCCCTCATGCGACGACATGACGCGACTGTTGGCGTAGCAATGCCTGCAACAAGCCACAGCGTTGTTGTTGCTGCTGCCAGTGACAACCATGGCGGTAAGGGTAACACGAACAACTTTGTCAGCCACGGCGTGCGCGACGAACAGCAGCCCCAGCCGCCGGCACCACCGCAACCGCAACAGCCGCGACGAGGTCGACGGCAACGACAGCAAGGCATTGTTGACGACGATGACGATGATGACGACAACAACCCCTTCAGCGCGCTCGACCATGAGCCGACGTATGTGTAACATACAGATATATGCTCGCACACACATGTGCACGTATACAGTATAATGTACACACACACACACACACACACACACACAAGCACAGAGAGAGTGAAAGAAAGGGATGTATGTATGCCATACTACAATATACACAAACACCATATCTACTTACGCATCATCTGCGTAGGTGTGTCATTCCATGTACGTAAAACACCTATACTCTTGTATATCTACACGTTCATTTGTGTGTGCGTGTGTGTGAGTTTGTGTGAGAGTGCGTGTAAGTAAGGTAAGCGAGAACGTACAGTAAACTGCAGTAGACCCTCACAGCACAGCCTAAAGCACACACACACACTCGTCAAGCTGCTAGACGCGATGATGACAACACGATGTGCGTGTACGGACGCACACACCTGCTTGCGTGCTTGCTGACTCGTTGACGTGCACATTGCACACACACACACACACATACACAGCGACGTGCGTGAGACATGTGGTGGTGTGTGCGTGCGTCCGTGTGTCGTGTGGGGCGCGGTGTACAAGTGGCACAGCGGCGAGAGCGACTGGCATGCTTGACGTGTGCACGGCGACGTTGTGCGACGACGAACGCGTCGAGTCGACAACTGATGCCATATGACGTACGCAACAACAACAGCTGCAAGAAGGACGACGACAGCGACGGTGACGACAATACGCTCACTGCCATGCTGACGACGACATCGTCGTCCTTGTCAACAACGACAACGACAGAGACGACGGCTACGCAGGACGAGGCGAGTGGCGGTGGTGGTGCCGCGCTCGCGCACATCGTCTCGACGCAGCGCGACGTGATGAGTGAGGCATACTTGCACGAGCTGACGAGCGAGCTCGAGGCGCGGCGTGTGGCGCGACAGCGTCGCTTGTTTGGCGACATGCTCGTCTTCGACGGCGGTGCGCTGTCAGACTGTGTGACGCTCGACCGTGAGCTCATCATGCGTGACTTTGTACAGTTTGCCATGCACCACCGCACCTGGGGCTACACCCCCCGCCTCTTCCGCAAGTATCGCGAGGCAATGACGAAGGACTACTGCGCCCCGGTGCCGTTTAGTGCGCTGTGCTCGCAGAGCGACTTTGAGCACTACGCGCTCAAGATGGGCGAGCGGACGCCGTCGTTTCCGTCGATGGCGCAGTTGCTGCAGCCCTACTATGGCTGGGTGATGGCCGACTACCTTGTCACGACACTGCGCAGCAAGTTTGACCCGCGCGAGCCGCTCGTTGTCTACGACGTTGGCGCCGGCACGGGCGCCCTCGCCGTCGCCGTGCTCGATTACCTGGCTGAGCATTTTGCCGACGTGTACGCGCGGTGTGAGTACCATGTGGTGGAGCAAAACGCGCACCTCATCACACCGCTGCGCAACCGCCTCATCCAGCACTACCACCACGTCCACGTGCACCACCTGTCGATGCTGAACTGGCGCCATGTCGAGCGCCGCCGCTGCGTCGTGCTCGCGCTCGAGTTGCTCGACAGCTTGCCGCACGACTGCCTCTTGTGGGACGGCGATGGGGTGTGCAGTGAGCAGTGGATGCACTTTGCCCAGCGCAACAGCCTCAGCACGGCGCATGAGCGCTACCAGGCCGTCATGGACCCGCTCGTGTTGCGCTACCTGCGCTATGTGCACTGGATGCAAGAGGAGACGCTGCACAGCTTGCGCGTGCTGTGCCTCACCGACGGCCGCGTCACACTCGACCCGCCCCCGTACGGCGGCCTCGATCGCCGTGCCTCGGACCCGATGCACATCATGGCGTCGAAGATGTGGTACGTACACAGCCCGTTTCACACGGCGTGGCTGCCCACGGCGCAAATGCTGCTGCTCGAGGTGTTGGCGCAGTACTTTCCGCGACACCACCTCGTCGCGATGGACAACGCCGTCGTGCGCAACGGCCTGCCCGGCCGCAATGCGCCGGTGCTGCAGGCAAAGATACGAATGGCAAAGAACGTCTTTGCCCGCCACGTTGGCGAGTCGCTGTGCAGCAATGCCGGCCTGGTCGACATTTGCTTCCCCACCAACTTTGACGACCTCGCCGTGGCCTACCGCAATGTGTGCGGGGGCGAGAAGGAGGTGGCGTGCATGGCGCACCCTGAGTTTTGGCGTGTGCACGGTGGCGACAAGACGGCGCTGTTTGCCTGCCGCACCGGGTTCAATCCGCTGCTCGAGCAGTTTGGCTACCTCTACGTGTTTACCGCACACCACCCGGCAGAGTTGTAGCCTGCACACACACACACACACAGGCACACACACGCAACATGTGTGTGCACCATACTATCGTTGTCTTGTGTATGTGTACTTGCGCATGCCTGCGTGTGTGCAACATACACGATCGGCTAGCGACATCTTGCATAGGTGCACACATGTGTACACGTGTAGTACGTATGTGTTTGTGTATATGCACTGCGCCATCTTGTTGCATGCGTATGCGTTATGAAGTGTATCATAGTAACATATACATATATACACGTAGACGCGCAAGTATCGCTGTCGACGGTGTTTGTGTGTGTCTGTGCAAACGTCATGTCGGCACAGCAGCTGCCGCAGTACGTGCGTGACGCAGACATGAGCCACGACGACAGCGACGGCGGCGCGCGTGCCTCGTCGCCGCCGCTGCAGCTGTCTCGTTTGCAGCAACAGCAGCAGCCCACGTGGCGGCGTGTGCGTGCGTGCGTGCAGCACGTCACCACAACTATGCAATCGTCATCGTCGTCGTCGTCGTGTGAGTTGCACCCGGGCGCCCTCGTTGCGTACGAGTTCCTCGACAGCGAGGAGCACTGGCACTGGTCACTCGGTCGTGTGCAGTCTGCGGCAGCAGCAGCGACGGTGTCGCACAGCGTCGACGGTGATGACAAGGCGCATTGCGTGCTGTTGCAAGAGTGGTGCTGTGCGGATGGCGACAATGACGGCGTCGTCGATGCGCTGCGCCGTGAGGAGGCGCGTAAGCAGGCGGCGATGGCCGACATGCAGGCAACGATCATTGCCCTGCGCGCTGAGCTCGGCGCGTTGCGGACGCAAAACGAAAGCGACCTGCACGACGCCCGCACGCGGCGGACGCGCAGCTGTAGTGTGGTGGCGGCGTTGCAGCCGGACACGCTGCGTGCGCTGCTTGTCGATGGCGCAGCGGCCGACACGTGTGTGCCGCTGCGCCGTGTGCTCGAAGCCGTGTGGTATACACTACAACCGCCCTCGCAGCTTCACAACAACAACAACAACAGCAGTAGTGGCGATGAGCAGCCGCTGCAGCAACAGCACTACGCAGCCGAATGGCCAGTAGTGCGACGCACTCTGCTGCATCACACGACATCGTTTCTGCGCGACCTGCAGCGCTACGACGTGCTTGCGAGTATGACGGAGCGGCAGCACGCGTGGCTGCGCCGCTGCTATGCTGAAGACGAGGCACTGAGCACGCACGCCGTGCAAAGCGTCTGCGACGACTGCAAGAGCGGCAAAACGATGAGCAGCAGCAGCAGCAGCAGCAGCAGCAGTGCAGCAGCGGCTGCAGCAACGTTGCGCGTGTTGCACGATTGGTTTACCACACAGCTGCGTGCCTTTCGTACGTGGCAGAGCTGCGTCAGCATGCAGCAACACGCAGACAAGCTGCAGCATCGTCTGACGCGACATGTGCACCAGCTCAAGGAGCTCGTGCGTCGACTGGAGCATGTGCGTGAGCAGCTGCGCTACTATGCCACGCGTGACGCGTCTGCACCACACGACGACAAGGACGGCAACAACATGGACGGCAATGGTGATGACGTGCACACGACAAGTGCGCACACGAACATACAGTGTCGTACGTTTACACCCGCCCCCGGCGTGCTGCGGCGTGTGCTGCGCAGCAGTGTCGTCATGCAACTGCGGCACGTAAGCAGCAACAGTGACGTTGTCGTCCTCGCCGAGGACGAGCTTGCCGAGCTGCACGCGCGCGCGCTGCTGCATCGCCCGCAGCTGTACAAGACTGTCGAGTATCTGTTGCGCACTCAGCCTGTCGTTGCACGCGATGATGATGGTGACAATAACAACAAGGACGACAAGACGCCGCTGCAACAGCCACACAGCGGAGACGCGACGGCGAGCAAGCCATGGCATGGCCACTCGCCATCATCGAGCTCGCCGCTGCGTCCGCAGCCCACGAACAGCAACGATGACGAGAAGGACGATAAGGACGGCGGCAGCAGCAGCAGCAATAACAGCCTGCCTCGCACGGACACGATGGTAGCCGCCACGACGGACGGGCAGCCACACACGCAGCGCGCACTCGACGACCTGCACGCGCAGCTCGCGCGACAGCGCGCACAGCTGGCCGATCAGCAGCTGCTCGTCGAGGCGTTGACGGAAGAGCGCGACGAGCTGCTGCAAGAGCTGACGGCGATGACGGAAACTGCAGCAGCGGCAGCCACGGCAACAGGCAGCACAGCAAAAGATGAAGCAACAGCAGCAGCTGCGCCGTCAGAGCACAGTCATGACGTCGTCGACACACCGCGTCACGTCAGTAGCGACAATGTCAGCGAACTCGCAGCTATGCACGACAAGCTGACGGCGCAGCAGGAG
>JAKVQF020000760.1:0-25528 GCA_023091115.2 Trypanosomatidae sp. Fi-14 | reverse complement strand
GTGACGTGGCCGTGTGCGTCTGCCGCCGTCGCAATGGCCTGCTCGAGCGCGTCGTCAAGCTGCGGTCGTGCGGCACGTCGCTGCTGCCGTGCCGACGACGTGCCGTTGCGCGTGTCATCGTCGTCATCACCGCTGCTGTTGCTCGTCATGGCGGTGGTGGCGAGGTTGCAACACATGTTGCGCAGCTGCTGCACCGTAATCCACTGCTGCCGCGTCACGTCAGTGAGGTCGAACATCGTCTCGAGGTCGCGTTCGGTAAAGAGTGATGACGACATTGTCGCCGTCGTCGCCGTTGTGCTGCTCGTTGTCTTGTCTTGCTGCGCTCGCAGCTGCTGCAGCTCCTGCACAAGAAAGGCACGCGGGTTGGCCGGCTGATGGTAGAGCAGCAGCTGCAGCAAGTGCGCAAACAGCTCGTCCAGCTTGTGCTGCTGCACATACGCACGCGTCACGGCACGCGTGCTGGCCACCTCACTCGCACTTGACATGACTGCACACAAAANCACAAAAGACAGAGACACAAACACACGCAGTAGCATAGCGTACGCAAAGCACATGCACATTCAGATAGCACGTGTGCGTGTGTATAGTGTATATGTTGTATATGTGTGTATGTAGTGTTGTACACATGGCTACTGTACATGCAACATACGCATACACACACACATACACAACAAGCGCTGCTAGCTTACATATATACACACACACACACGTTTGTGCTCACGACCAGGAGCGATAGACGTGCGCCGCACTCGTCGTCGTCGCTGCGGCTGCGGTACGGCCGCCATCGCCGCTCACGCGTGACAGCGGCGCAAGCGTGACGGCGTTGCTGTACACGACCATGCCGCTCTCCGTCATGCGTGTGTGGCGTGGCGGCTGCAGTGAGGGCTGTGGCAGCGCATACGGCACCGGTCGCGTCGGCACCGCCACCGCCCGCACCACGCCAACCATCGTCAGCTCAGGGGCCATGAGCAGTGCTGGCGTGCTCGTCACGGGCACACCCTGCAGTCGCGCGTGCTGCTGTCGTGCGCGGTAGAGCAGAAACGTCGCCTCACCGGTGCGGACGAGGGCGCGCAAGAAGGCCCAGCGCCGTCGTGCACGCGCCGCCCGCGCGGCGGCCGTCGTGTCGTTGCCAAGGGCGGCGAGGGCGTTGCGCAGCAGCACATACGCCACCGCACTGCCGAGGTCACTGACGTGCGTCCCGGCGAGGGTGCCGCGCTGAAAGATGGACGTTGGCAGCCGCTGCTGCTCACCACGACGCTTCGTCACCGACAGCCGCAGTCGCTCAATGCCGGGCAGTCGCAGCCAATGCTCCGTCAGCATCTGACCCGCCCGCTCCGCCTCGCGCTCGTCCTTGCCGTCTGCGCCGCCACCTCGACTGCCATCATCGTCGTCGTACTCGTCCTCGTCGTCACCGCGCAGCGCGGCCTCGTTGTCCTCGTCGTCACACGCACGTGACAGCTCCTGCAGCGTAAAGGTGTGCAGACGACGACGCGCAAAGAAGTCGGCAGACGACTGCGTTGCAGCCGCAGTGTCCTTGTCGTCCTCGTCTGAGCTGTTGTTGTTGTTATTGTTGTTGTTGTTGTGTTGCTGCTTGCCGCCCGCCCGCGCCACGCCTCTGCGTGTCGGGTAACGACGCAGAGACAGCGGTGACAGCCCCGCTGCTTCCGCCATGGCGGCCAGCTCATCATCGAGCAGTCGACTGCCATCGTCTGCACCACCACCACCGCTGTTGCTGCTGTTGTACGTCTGCAACAGTGACGACAGCAACTCATCGTCCTCGTCGCTGCCATCACCGCCGTCTCTGTCATCATCATCGTCATCGTCATCGCCGTCGCCGCCGCCGCTGTTGCTGCGTTTGTTGCTGTTGCCACCACCACCACGCGCGCTGCCGCCGCTGCTCGTACTACTGCGTCGTCGTCCGCGTTGTTGTTGTGAGGATGACGATGTTGTCGTTGTACGCGCGACGCGGCCACGCAGAGGCGATGCGTGAGGCGATTGCGCATTGCCACCGCTACCGCGCCTCCTCGTCGCGGCAGCACTGCGACTGTCCTTGTTGTTGTTGCTGTCAGCAGCGCTGTTGCTGTTGTTGCTGCTGCGACTGCCGCGACGCCCACGACGTGCCCCCTCACTCGCACCACCAACACGACGACTGCTGCCACTGTTGCCGCTGTTGCCTGTGCTGCTGCTACCGCTCTTCTGTACACGACGACGTGTGCGCTCGAGCAGGCGGCGCTGCAGTCGACGCAGTCGCGCATCGTCGGCGACGGCGTCGCCGAGTGTGCGCGCAAGCCATGCACGCGTCCCCGTATACAGCTGACGTGCCCACGCCTGCACATCCGCGTCGCGCTCGAGCACGACGACAGGACAGTTGGGGTAGGGCATCAGGTGCTGCTGCTGTTGTTGCTGCTGCTTTTGCTGCTGCTGCTGCTGTTGTCGTTGTCGTTGCAATGACAAGCGGCCACGATCGCGCAGCGCCGCACCTGCACTTGTCGCCGCTGTTGTCGTCGTCGTTGTTGCTGCTGCTGCTGCTGTTGTTGTCAGCGCCGTTGTTGCGTTTTGTGCGTGATGCAGCAGTGCAAAGCGTGGTGGTGGCAGCAGTGTGGGCAGCAGCGGACTGGCGCGAGCAGCATCGACGCCGTCACCGTCGTGTGCAGTCAGCGGTGAGCTGACGAAGCCGCCGCTGCTGCGTCGTCGCTGCCGCGCTGGTCGGCTGTACAAACCGCCAACATGCACACTGTTGTTGCTGTTGACGTCGTTGTTGTTGTTGCCGTCACGTGTTGCGCCTACACCACCACCACCGCTACGCACAAGGCCTACGTGTACAGCAGCAGCACCACCACTGCCATCGCCACTCGCCTGCTTGCGCGCACGACGCATCGGCGTGTGCTGCGACTGCTGCGACTGTTGTTGTTGTTGTTGTGTCGACAACGCGTGCACAACGTCCATGCTGCCGTCACTGATGCTCAGCAACTCGGCCGGACTGCCTACACGCGCGAACGGCCCCGTCGCGTCACTCAGAGACGCACCCGCCGTCAGCACCGTGTCGCTCGCCGCACTTCGCTCCGCATTGTCGTCGTCGTCGTCATCGTCCTCATCGTTGCTGTTGCTGTCACTGCTTCGCTGCCCCGCCATCATCATCGCCGTCTTGCTGTTGCCGCTCTTGCTTGTCACTAGCCATCGCGCAATGCCGCTCGTCGTGTGCGACGACGACGACGACGACGCGACAATCGACTGCACCGAGTCAGGCAGCTCGACGAGCTTATGCGCACTCAGTGCATCGAGCCGCGTGACGGTGGGCGTGAACATGTACATTGCATAGTCGGCCTCGTCGGGGTGTAGGCCACCGTGCAAGATGAGGTACTGCAGCCGCGGCACGCGCGTGGCCGTTGTCGCCGCCGTCGCACCATGGCTGCTTCGCTTGCTACGACTGCTGCTGCTGCTGCTGCTGCTCTCACGGAATGCTGTCAACACATACTTGCGCTGGTATGGTGGCTCGCCATGCACCGAGAACAACCGCGCACGTCGTGTTGTGCGCGTCGACAGCGCACTCACCGGCAGTGGCGACGACACTGCCGACAGTGGCGACGGTGCCGTTGCCGACGAGCGCCACTGCGCAATCGTTGTCGGCATTGCAAGGCCGTCGATGCTGCTGTTGTGGCTGCCGCCACTGCCCTGGCGCCGCGACACGGGCAGCGGCGCGACGGTCATTGTGGCCGGCGTGCGTCGTCGATCGGCGCCCTCGCGCGCCCGCACCTCGAGCTGCGCACGCAGTCGCTGTGGCAAGTGCGCAGGCACGATGGACCACGTCATGTCCGACAGCTGCAGCTTGAAGAAGCCGTACTGCGGTCGTGTGGTGTGTGCCGCCGACGATGATGACAAGACAGCAGCGGCGGCTGTTGTTGCCGTTGCCGTCGCCAGCGGCGACGACGCCGACGCCGCACGCGGGCTGTCGGGTGGCGATGCATTGTGCAGCCATGGCGAGTGTGACGACACACCGCCACTGCTGCCGTTGTTGTTGTTGTTGTTGTTGTTTCCGGCAAAGACGTCGGGCAGCCACGTCGCCAACCCGCCATCTGCGCCACTCGCCCCACTGTGACGGACATTGTTGTTGCTGTTGAATACGTCGCTGTTGCGCACGTGCAGTGCACTGCCCTCGCGGCTGTCGCCGCGCAGCAGCAGTGCCTGCTGCACCGCCTGCAGATCAAGCGCAAAGTACCACACCTCCTGCCATCCATCGTAGTAACCGCCGCCCATGCGCACGAGATCGTGCACAAACACGCGCCAGACGTCGTGCATGCGGAACGGTATGGGGCTCTCTGGCGCCGCCGTCGTCGTCACACGCGTCCAGACCAGTGTGTGTACGTTGAGCAGGTACACCGATGGTGGTGGCAGCTGCACCGATGACTGCTGCTGCTGCTGCTGCTTGTACGCCGCCACCGCACTCGCGGTGGTGCTGGGCAGCAGCGACGATGTGGGCGAGCTCACCGACAAGGGAGACTCGGCGGCGGCGGCGGCTGCCGTTGTCGCCGTCGCTGCTGCACCACCACCCACCGCAGACGACGTTGTGGCAGCGGCAGCGGCGGCGGCGGCTGCGGTGTGTGCGTCGACCAGACCGAGAACAACAACCGCGTCGCGCGTCGCCACGTAGGCGGCTGTGACGAGCTGCAGCTGCTGCGGGTCATGCAACGGTGGCGGCGGCACACCACACCACACGCGGTTGCGCACGTCGTACATGTGACCAAGGTAGACATTGTACTCGCGCTGATGAAAACCACCGAGCACCGCCATGCTCTGCGTCGTCGGCACGTACACGGCGGCGTGCAGAAACACCGGCCCGGGTGCGTGCGGCCGTGCTGCGGGCATCTTGTCCCAGCGACGGCTAACAAAATCGTACGCGTAGACGTCATCGAACACGTCGCAGCCGCGGTGGCCGCCGTAGATGAGCATGCGATGCTCACACAACACCGCGCTGTGGTGGGCGCGGCCGCTCGGCGTGACGCCGACGGAGCGCACCTCGCGCCACTGCAGACTGCGCTTCTCATGGCAGTAGAGGCTGTTGCTGTAGGTGTCCTTGTCGCTGACACCGCCAAAGACGTACACGTCACGCTCGTACAACAGTGCGGTGTGGCCGACGCGGGGCAGGTGACCGTGATACTCGTGCATGACATTGGCCCGGAAGCCAGTCACGACACGCACCGCTGCCGCCGCCGCAGTCGCCGTCATCCTCGTCCTTGTTGCCGCCGCCGCCGCGGTACGTGGTGTTGTTGTCTTGTGTCTGCTCTTGTCACGGTCACGTGTCGATGACGACGTTGCCGCGGCGCCAGTAGCAGTAGCAGCATTGGTGGCCGTGAATGTGCGACGCGTTGTCGGCGAGGTGACGACCGGCTGTCGTCCCGCACGCGCTCGCCATGCTGCTGATGTTGCTGTACTCGCATGATGACTGCCGCTGCCGCTGTTGTTGCCCTCACTCGGCTCGCTGATACTGACACGACTGCGTCGTCGCGGCGGTGTATGTGTTGACGTTGCCGTTGTAGCATTGGCACTACCAGGAGGTGAGAGCAGCGACGAGGCTGCCTCGCTGCGAGCGCTCTTGGCGCTGTCACTGCGCCACATGACTGCACATACTGTGTACACGCGTGTGTGTATGTGCGTGTGCACAATAAACACAAGAGAGGATATGACATGTGTGAGTGCACATACACACACACACACACACACACACACACACACACACACACACACCAGACAACGACAAAAGCTTCGTCGCATACGACATACACATACACACACACACACGTGCATACAGATGTAGCGCCTACGACGACTGCTGCTGCTGCTGCTGCTGCACATCAAACCACAAGCAGCACTTTAGCATAAACGTAAAGGGCAACACCGGTGTCGCGAGCACGCCCGCCGCCTCGATGCGCTCTGCCGACAACGCGCTGCTGCTGCTACTTGTCGTTGTTGTTGTTGTGGTGACATCGTCTGCCGTCGCGTGCGCTGCTGCTGCTGCTGTGGACGAGGCCGACGCATTGTGCTGTGCCTCGAGCTCGTCCGCGCTCGCGTGTAGGGCGCGCATGACGCGTGTGACAAAGTACTGAGCACCACCCATGGGCGCGTCTGCGTCTGCGCTGCTTGTCGTTGTTGTTGTGTCTGCCGCCGCCGCCCGCCGCAGCGCGTCGCAGTTGTCGAGCGCGCGTTGCAGGCTGTGGTGTACGCCGACGACGTAACGCATGCGACTGTGACTGAGCAGCAGCTCGTAGCGCGCCAGCCGCTCGTCATCGACGCTCAGCGGCGTGCCCGCGGCGAGCATGCGCTGTCGCAGCACGCGCATCTCGTCGTCAACGCGCGCACGCACCGCCGCGTCGTCAGTGTCTGGCTTGTCACATTGTTGTTGTTGTTTTTGCTGCTGTTGCTTCACTGCGCGCTCATAGACAATGGACGGCACCTCGCCACGAACGACGAGGTTGCAGTGACGCAGCACATTCAGTCGGCTGCTCTGCCGCAGCGAGCCAGCATGTGCCGCCGCTTGCTGTTGCTGCTCTTGCTCGGCGACGAGCAGGTCGCGTGGTGTGAGGCCGAGTGTGCGCGCCGTGTCAAGGACAACCATCGTGACGGCGTGCTTTTGTGCCCGCCACTGCGCCTCGTCCCGCGTCAGATACGCATCGAGCAGTCGCAGCTCGGCGGCCTCATGCTGTGCGCTGCGCAGCGCCGCATCACTCAGCACCGCCGCCTCACCACCTGCACGACGACGGCCAGTCTTGTTCTTGTCGTCGTCGTTGTCATCGTTGTTGCTGTACTCTGGCAGCACCGTCTCGAAGGATGACTCGAGCAGCGTCATGCACAGCTGCGCACGACGGCACAACGCGTCCACGTCGTCACGCGCCGAAGAGGACGACCACGTTGTCGTCGTCGCCGTTGTTGTGTTGTTGTCGTCAACGACGTCCTGGTCTGTCGCTGACAGGGCAGTGGGGTGTGTGCCACGTATGCGTCTGTGCAGCGTGCGCACCACCGCGTCCGTCGCGCCGTCGACGTCGACGTCGTCGTCAGTCGGCATCGGCACACCGTCACACGCCGCTGCTGCATGACTGTCATCGTCACCACATGCAGTGCTGTGTGCGTTCTTCTTGTCGTTGCTGCATGTCGCGTCTGTATCGTGGTGCTGCTGCTGCGACGCCGCCCCATCGACGTCCTTGCCGTCGTCTGTTGTTGTCATGCGTTGCACCACCTCGGCGAGTGTGGCGGCGAGGTCAGCCGCACGCGCCGCGTCACCGCGTGCAAGGCTGCGTGTGAGGGCCATGTGCAGCTGCAGCGCCGACGGGTGTGCCTTGAACACGCGCGTCAGCTGCTCGAGTGGTGCACGTGCCTGCGCGCTGTCGCCGTCACTGCTGCTGCTGCTGCAATAACGACGTTGCTGTGTCGTTCGCGTTGTGGCTGACGTCATGACGACTGCGTAACACAATCGTCGCGCAGCTGCGCACACGACAACGCTTCGCCTCAGCATCACTGTCGTCTTGTATGTCTGTAGGCAACAGCAACAACAACAACAACAACGTAAACATACATACATACACACATGTTGCTTGTGTCTGCAATCGTTGCGCACACGCACAAGCATACAATAGTTACTGCATGACACCACCAACACTACGACACGCACAGCGCACACATACATACACACGGGTATGCTATACATACTATGCAAGTAACAAAACGTGGGCTGCGTACATCTCACACACACACATACACAACGACAGTAAGACACGTTTGCGTGAGCTATACATACGTACGTCGCAAGCACACGCACACGCACACACACACACACACACACACACACACGCACATACGCGCAAAGCTAGTATACATCTCGTCGCCCTCGTCCTCGTTGTTGTACTTGTTGCCCGACACACACGCACGCAGGCACAACAAGCGCCTGTTACATGGTCGTCGTGCTGTGTGCGTGTCGTGTGCGATTCGCCTTGCCTGGTCGCACTTCGCAGACAAAATATACGCGGCTATACCGCGCCAGCGCCTCGGCGAGCACGAGCACCACCGGCACCGCCTCACCCTCGCGTGTGTACACGTCGACGCTGCGCGGGTGCGACAGGCGGCCGGCGAGGCTGTCACGACGCTGCATGTAGTGCGCCATGAACTGGCCATGCGAGGCGGCCATGCCGGGGTGCATGAGCACCTCGATGCCCTTGCCGCGCAGCCCATCCGCGTCGTCCTCGTCGCGGTGCAGCAGGACGTGCAGGGCGTCGTTGCCGTAGATGATCGTGCCCTTCTCGTCGCTGACGAGGGCGCCGTACGGGAGTGTGTTGAGCAGCGCAAACGCCTCCGCCGTCGCGGCGACACCGCCGGCGGGGTCGACGCCGCGCCACAGATCAATGAACTCGACGACCGTGTCGTGCAGCGGCGGCGGTGGCAGCTTGCTTTCGCGCAGCGCCGTCGCGTCAATGACGCCGCTGTCGAGGTACATCGCAATCGCCGGCACGGCGTCGTAGATGCGCTTCGGGATCGTCTTGAGCAGCAGTCGCGAGTCGCTCTCCTCGTGCTTGACGCGGCGCGACAGGCGCGGCATGCAGACAATGTACATGAGCAAGATGAGCAGCGCGAGCAGGACAAAGAAGGCGGCGGCCGGGTACACGCCACGGTACACCGCCGTCGCGCACTGCTGTTGGTAGAGCGAGTTGCTGCGGTCCAGTGCGTCGAGCAAGACGCCGGCGTAGGCGTCGGCGGTGTTGACGAGCTGCACAATCGACGCTCGCTGCTCGGGTGCCATGATGAATGTCGCCTTGGTGGGTGGCACGGCGGCAGCAGCATCAGCTGCTGCCATGACATGCGCGACAGCACCGTCTACGGTGCCGTCCGCGTCGTCCTCTGCGGGTGGCCTCGTTGTTGTTGTTGTCGTCGTGGTGGGTGTCGGGGCAGGCACGAGGCGTAGCTCAAACTTGCTCATCGTCTCGACGGCGCTGACAAAGGTTTGGTAGAGCTCATCCATCGTTGTGTTGGTTGGCACCAACGCCGCGTTGTCCGCGTTGGCGCCCGTCATGGCCGCAAAATATTCGTCCACAGCAGTCATGGCAGTGACGTGGCCATTGCTGCGCTGCTGCTTCTTCTGCTGCTTCTTCTTCGTCATCATCGTCTTTGCCAGGTCGTTCGCGTGCAACACAGCATCGACGCCGCCGCCGCTGTCCGTCGCGCGTGTGTGGGGCCGCTCAAAGAGCAGCTCCTTCTGCTCGTCTGTCATGCTGGCGACGTGGCTGTAGCCGCCCGTGGTGGCGCCACTGCGGAAGTACAAGAACGAGCGCGTGTCGCGCAGCTGCGGCAGCACATCGCGCAGTTGCCGTGTCGCCGTCAGCGCAATGAGGTACGAGTCCTTGCTGATGGTGTAGTTGGCATACGCCAGCAGCGCCGTCGCACGCCGCACCGCCTGCGACCGCGTCGTCGCGTTGACCGTAATGCCCGTCGCGTCACTCGTCGCCGACGTCGCCACCGCAATGAGTGTAACATCGACGGCAAAGAGCACCACGGCGAGGCCGACGTAGCTGAGCATGACGCGTGTGGCGAAGCCGTACGAGGACGACGCCACGGCACTGACAAGACGACCATAGCCGCCCTCGACAATGCGCAGAACAAAGCGAACAAACGGCACGAGACTGGCCCCGACCACCGCCGCACACGACAGCGCCAACGTCGCAATGCACGCGTACAGCCGCTGCTCGACGGTGCCGCGGTGGGCAATGCGTTGTGTGTAGTACGTCATCATCGTCGGCGGCATGTTGTTGTTCTCGTCAATGAGGGAGCGGAAGATGGGGTTGCTGCGTGAGCCAAAGGAGGCGTAGTAGGCCATCTGCCGCAGCGTCGACGACGGCTGCTGCAGGTCAACGTCGGGCGTCGAGAAGGGCACCTCGTCGGTGCCAAAGGTGACGTGCACGACATCATTGTCCTCTTCCTCGCTGCTCTTGTTGTTGTTGTCACCACCACCGCCACCGTTTTGTTGCTGCTCTTGTTGTTGCTTCTTCTTCTTCTTTGCCTCCTCTTCCTTGGCAATGCACGTGCGCAGATTGTTCGCCGCCATCGTCGCCGACCCACTGGTCCCCGACGACAGCGACGACGACGACAGCGACGGCGGCGGCACAATCTTGCCATCGGCGTTGTAGCTGACAATGAACGGCGGCGACGGCGGCGTCCAGTCACGCACGGTGCCGTGCGGACAGCGCTGCTTCGCGTACGCGGCGTAGGACAAGAAGAGGCTAATCTGCTGCCACGTCCAGTACTGCGTGTCGAGGGCGTCAATCTCGTCCAGCTGGGCGGTGCTCAGTGTGTGTGTGCTGCGCAGTCCGTCAAGCATTGACTGCAGCTTCGCTGGTGTGTACTGCCAAATTTCCTGCAGCGTCGCGTCATCGGCGGTGTTGATGTACTGCTCAATGAGCGTCGCACGGCGGCTGACGAAGCGGCGGTAGTCGAGGGCCTGTTGCAGGTGAGGCAGCGAGGTGGCGTAGACGTTCTGCAGCGCCCCCGACTGCCGCGTCAGCACCACCTCGACGACCAGCGTCGTGACGCTCGCCAGCATCGCGAGCAGCAGCAGCAGCGTCATGCACACGTGTAGGCGACGTCGCCGCGTCACGTACGCGAGCCCGCCCGCGCCGAGCACCGACACCGCCGTCAGCGCCGTCGTGACGTACTCGAGCGTGTTGCTCGTGCTGCGCTGCCGCGTCGTCGACGACACCACCTCGGCGTCGCGGCGCGCAATCGCGGCGCGGTAGACGTCGTTGACCGCCGCCTCGTCATCGTGGTAGCGTTTGCGCCGCTGCAGCGTCGACACGACGCTGTACAGCGCCGCCGCATCATCGGGCAGCTCCGCGAGCGGCGGAATAACATAGTCGTCAGGCGAGCTCAGCAGGTTCGGGTAGAAGCGCAGCAGCGCGCTCGCGGTCGACTCGTCCTTGGCGTACGACATCGTCGCCAGGTACGGCACCCGCGTCAGGCTCTTGCCCTGCATCGCGTACACGGCGCGTGTGCCGAGGACGGTGTAGATGATGTCAGTCAGCACCAGACGCAGCGTGCGCGCGGTGATGTCGGCAATGTCATTGACAAACGACCGCGACAGCGGCACCGAGTAGCTGCCGACGGTGTTGATCAGGTCGAGGTGGTTCTGGTCGACAAAGAAGTATCGCACAATCTCGTCAAGAACGTCGTCGTCGCCGCCCTTGATGTAGTTGGCCACATTCGTGTCAAAGTGCCGGTACGCGGTGATGTAGTCCGTTAGCTCCGCCTTGTCGAGCATGCCTTGCTTGTCTGCTTGTACAATGGCGAGCTTGTACTGCACAAAGACGACCATGAGGACCAGATTAACCACGCCAACGACGAGCAGCAGCAGCAGGGCGGCGGTGAGGAGCTTGCGAAAGGTCGACACGCGCGCCGTCAGCGAGGACAGACGCTTGTGTATGCGCAGCCACTGGGCGTTGTAGTTGTTCTGCAGGAGCGTGTCGACGTTGCTGTTGCGATCGCTGCGGTGCTGCGCCGCTTCGCTCTCACGCTCCATGGCCTGATCGAGCTCAACGAGGCTCTTCTCGAACTCGGCGACGAGGTTGGCGCCGGAGAGGGCGAGGGTGACCTTCGGCTCGTGCAGCCGCGCCCGCGGCCGGTCGTCGACCAGGTCGCGCGCACGCAGACAGAAGCGCACCGTCTTGCGCGTCGTCGTCGTCGTCGCCATCGTCGCACTGGACAGCAGTGGCAGGTGGGTGCTGCTGACGAAGCTATTGCCGTAGCCGGTGTCCTTGTCGCCACCGAGGTTGCCATGCACATGGCCGCCCGTCGTGCTGCCGTCCAGCACCGTCACGAGCGGGTACGCCGTCGTGCTGGCGAACTGCGTGGCCGTGTTGTTGGTGCTGGAGGAGGGCGCGGCGGCCAGCGGTGCAGCAGACGCCATCGCCGACGGCGGCACCGCCGCTGCTGCTGCCGCTGTGTTGTTGTTGTTGTTCACGTTGCGGTGCATTGACGTGGCCGTCGTAATCGACGCCATCATGCTCGCCAGCGCCGGTGGCTTCTTCAGGCAGCTCGGCAGCGGCTGCATGTCAAGCAGCGCGCGAACAAAGGCCTGCGAGCGACGCTTGCGATCACGGCCGCGTCGCCGTGGTGCGTGCAGCAACGCCGACGACGCCATCGCCGCATGGCCGCCGTTGCTTGTCAGCAGCGACATGTCAATGAGCCCGCTGCCACCATCGCCGTCCTCGTTGTTGTTGTCCTCCTCGTTGTTGTTGTTGTCGTCACTGTCATTGTCGTCATGACGACCGCGATGACGACGACGATGACGACGATTGCCGCTCGACGCGCTGTACGCGGTCTCACGCATGTCGTCAGCGTCACCACCACCACGACCGCCGCCGCCGTCATTGTTGTTGTCGTCGTACTGCTCCCTCTCCATGATAACATTGTCCGCGTCCTCATCCTCGTCATCGTCCTCGTCGTCACTACTGCTGTCACTGCGGTTGCCACCACGACGACGAGGACCACCACCACCACCCTGGTCGTCGCCGTCGCCGTTGACGCCGTCGCTGCCGTGCCCAAACACACCACCGCCCGCCTCATCGCCGGCGGCCTCGTCGCGCGCGTTCGTCTGTGCGTCAAAGGCCGACAGCCGCTCAGCGTTGCGCTCGCGCAGCTGCGCGAGGAAGAAGTTTGGGATGCAGGTGAACAGGCTCATCAGCGCCGCGCGGTTGCGTGACACCCACTTGACCTTGATGTGAAACACAAACGCAATGAGCAGCAGCAGCAGCACAAACACCACCGCCGCCGCGACGACGCCAATGACGAGCTGCCGCGTGTTGTCCTCGAGGTCGCGGCGGGTGTAGCTGTTCATTGCGTACATGTTTGTCAGGAAGGTGTCAAAGGGGCCGTCGACGATGAAGCGCACCGGCTGTGTCGCGTCCACGACGGCGCTGGCGCGTGTGGTGACCTCGCTCATCATCGCCACCGCGCTCATCGCCGCAAGCTTCTGCACTTGCGCCACCGCCAGCGCATCGCGCGCGTCGACGAGCTTGCGGTACATGTTCGCGGTCGACGAGTTGGCCAAGAACGCCGTCGCGTTGTAGTACGGGTCGACGCGCAAGAAGGACATGGGCCGAAAGTTCGAGCTAATGTACTCGGCGGTGAGTGAGCCGGCCGGGGCGGCCGTCGCGCCCGAGGTGATGCGCGCATTCATGCGCGTGAAGCGGCGCAGGGCGACGGTCATGTTGCGCAGCAGCTGCATGCGCGTCGTGTCGTCTTTGCACCGCAGCCGATCGTCACTGTCGTCGAGGGCAATCTGCAACAGCTGCCGCTCCGTCGACGCGCGCAGCCGCGACGCCGCCGACGTGCCGGCGTCACCGTCGCCGCCTGCTGTTGTTGTTGTTGCTGCTTCTCCGTCCTTTGCCTCCGCATCTAGCCAGGCCTTGTTGGCATCGTCGCCGCTGCCGCCGTCGCCGCCGTGTATGTCGCTCGAGGAGCAGTTGTGCTCCTTGTCGTAGATGAGTAAGTTTTGCGTATAGTACGTGAAGCGATAGCCCGCCTCGAGGGCGGCGTTCAAGTGATGCACGCGCGTCAGCGCACTGGCCGCCGTCCGCGCACGCTGCACCGCCCACGCCAACACAAAGCAGCACAACGCCAAGCAGCCGAGCAGGAGGCTGTACAGCAGCACCGTCAGCGCCTGCTGCCCCCGCGCATCCGCCGACGACGCCGACGCCGCCCCACCACCCGTGCCGGCCCCACCACCACCACCGCTACTGTCGCCACTGCCACCACCACTGCCAGCGTCGTGCAGGCCGTCATTGTTCGCCTGCAGCGCAGCGACAATGTCACTGAACTGTATGGTTGGTATCTTATGCTGCGACTTAGCCTTGGCCCCGCGCAACATGCGGTTCTTCTTCTGCAGCTCAATCTCGTCAATTGTCTGTCGAATGTTCTGCGCCAGCTCCTCGTCGGCAAACAGGTCCTCGACAAAGGCGCTAAACGAGAAGAGTGCGGTGCGGTCGTCGTGGCTCGTGGACAGGGCCAGCTTGTAGCTCTTCAGCGCCGACTCACGCAGCGCCGCGAGCTGGTCTTGCACGTGCACCAGGCTGACCACGTCCTCGCGCTCGTGCAGCGCCGTCCACAGCCGCATCGTCGTCAGGAGGGCCTCGCGGTGGTGCGAGCGGGCGTGACGCAGCGCAAACAGATGTGTGCGATCACGCACACCCATGTCCTCATAGATGGCCTTCTCGAGGCGATACGACTTAAACAGCACCACCGCGTTCGTCGTCACCCGCGCATCGTGCCGCCGCCGTGCCTCGCGCAGCACCTCGAGGGCGACGCCGGGGCGGTGGCAGTGCTGCTGCAGAAACGCCGCCAAGCAGACGAGCACGTACGGTGACTGGTGAAAGTACACCAGGCCATAGACAAAGATGCGCAGCGCAAAGACGAGCTGCTCCGGTGACAGCTTCAGCGCGTCGCTCGTGTGCGCGCGGACGCCGTGGACGAAGCGGGTGGCCACTTCGACATCGGTGCACGTGTAGACGCGCTGCACATACGGGACAAGAAACTCGATCGCGTAGTGGCGCAGCTCACCGCGGCGTCGGCGACGGTCAAGCCGCAGGCGATCGTAGTAGCTGTCACGACGCTGCTGCTGATGCGCCGCCGTCGCCGCCGCCGCGTCGTCGCGCTGTTGCTGTTGCTGCTTGCCGTTGTGGTTGTTCGTGCCGTCGTCGTCGTCGTGTGCGTTGCCGCCACTGCTGCGTCGTCGCTGCAGTGCGTGCAGACGTTGTGCGGCGTGGTAGTAGCGCGTAAAGCTGTCCACGTCCTTGTTGTCATTGCCCTCGTCCTCCTCGTCACCACCACCATTGTCACCACCACCCATTGACGCGGACATGGCATAGAGTAGGCTGCCACTGCGACTATCTGCTGCCGCCGTCATCTCCTGCACCAGGTCCTTCTCGAGGGCGCGCAGCCCACTCGCCATGACGCGCTGCTCACGCACCGCGAGGGTGCGCGGGTAGGGCAGCTCGGCGACGTGCTCGGCGGTCATGCCATACCAGGCGAGCATGCGCAGCCGACACGTGTACAAGCGATGCACACGCAACGAGGCGAGCTGGTAGCCGAGCAGCCACGCGAGCGGTGCGCAGCCCGCCGCGACAATACCAGCCGGCACCGTGTACAAACTCGTGAACCCGAAGAGCGGCTGCGTGTAGGCGAAGATGTCGACAAGCGCACACAGCGCCGTCAGGCACAAGCACGCACACTGCAGCGACGCCGCCGTGAGGCTGTAGTAGGGCAGCGTCAGCACGACCACGCCGAGCCACACCACACACACCACCACCGTCACGCACGCGAGCACGACGAGGGCCTTGTACACGTAGGTAAAGTGCAGCACCAAGCACAGCGCCGTCTTTGCGACGACGACAAAGAGGTCGAGGCCGTTGTGCGCGCGTGCGAGCAGGTGGCCGCAGTCAATGTTGTCGTCATAGACAAACGTCATGAGCAGCGCCAGGGCACACGTCACGACGACGCCGACGCTCGCGAAGACGGTGTTGGCGGTGTGCACGCCCGTGTGACACTGTTGTGTGGGGTAGTTGTACACGAGCATGCGGGCCGCACCACCTCCTCCTGCACCACTGCCGCTGCTGCTGCTGCCGCTGTCGGCAACAAAGTCTGTGACGTCATTGTCGGCGAGTGTGCTGGCGCGATCACGACACAGCATCGTGCCGAGGTAGAGATTGAGCAGCGGTATGTACAGCCAGCCGACAACGCTCTCGAGTATGCCGCGCAATACGTGCAGGAGCAGCTTGCGCTCGAGCAAGATCGGTCGTGCCGCGACGACCGCGAGCAGCGCACACGCCATCAGCTCGAGGGCGAGGCACACGTAGAGCACGACGGTGCACACAACGTACGGCATAGGGCCATAGCTGCGCAGGTACAGCGGCACCGACGGCGCGTACACGGCGAAGCTAAGCTCGCGCAGCACACGAAAGTTATACGCGGCGGTGTGCAGTGGCGAGAAGGCGAAGCCGAGGGTCTGCAGCATCATCAGCACATAGCCCGTCCACACGAGGAAGTATGGGTAGGCGCCCGCCTTCTTGATGAACAGCCGCAGCACGTCCATGACGAGCATCACCGGTGCGGGCGCCACGCGCAGCCGCACCGCGCCGCCGCCGCTGCGCGTAGACGCGGCAGACATGGACATGGCTGCTGCTGCTGCTGCTCGTCGCGTACAACGAGGGAGCGACAGTCGAGTAACGAACTTGTGTGTATGTGTGTGTGTCTGTCACACGCACTCTACACGCAACAATCGAAGTACAAACACGTGTGACCGACATGCGTACACGCATGCATACACCACCTGCAGGCGCAGACGCTCGTGTACGTAGTGTATATGTAAATGTACGTATATATATATGGGTGTAATCTTGTTGTAGTACAAGTATGTAACTGTGTATGTATGTGTGTATGTGTGTGTGTCTGTATCTTTCTTGTTGTGTGTATATGTGTGTGTATGTGTGCACACACACGCCATGCTACACGACGAGTGACTGCATAAAGCGCTCAGCGAGTGCCGGGTCGAGGGCGACGCGGCGGCGAAAGTGATAGTCACTGCCGAGGCGACTGCGCAGGATGTGCATGCGGACGTCGCGGTCGTGTGCGGCGCACTGTGCGGCCTGCCGCGCCGCCGCCTGCCGCGCACGTGAGTACAGCTGTACACAGCGATCACGTCGCGCCGTCGACAGCGGTGTCGTCGCCTCCGCGTTGTTGCCGTTGTTGCTGTCACGACGATGACGATGACTGTCATCATTCTTGTCAAGATGGTACGACACGTGACGTTGACGCGTAGGCGTCGTCGTCGTTGTCCTCGCACTGCTGCTGCGGCTGTTGCTGCGCGTGCGGTCACTGTCGTTGTCGTTGTTGTTGCTGCGTCCTCGTCCACGTCGTACGTGACGCCGTCGTGTGGGCGAGTTCACTGTAGGACGAAACGTACACCCCTCCAGCTCGCGTTGCGCGCGCAGTGCGCTGTACTTTGTGTGTGCATTGGCGCCGTGTGCGGTCAGGCGGCGTGCCGACTGTGTCTGCTGCGATCGCGTCAGACGTCTACGCGACAGCAGCGACGACACGACGCAGCCCGTCTTTGTGTGCCGTGTGTCGTTGCTGTTGTTGTCAGCGTCTGCGGATGCTGTTTGCGCAACGACGGCGTCTGCCTTGCTCGTCGTCTTCTCCGCATCGTTGTCGTTGTTGTTGTTGCTACTACTGCTCTCTGTTGTGCGAATGTTCTGCAGTGTCAGCAGCCGTCCTGCCACCGCGTCGCCGTTGTCGTCCTTGTCGTCGTCGAGGTGGTGATGCTTTTGCGTGTGCCTGTCAAGCAGCGCGCGTGCGCGTCGCTGCCACGTCGCCGCATCGCGCACACGTGTCCGCCGCGCCGAGGCGCGTCGCTCGAGTTCGCCGGCCAGTCGCGCGACGAGAGTGTCGTACACCTCGGCGCGGGCGCGTTGTGCGGCTGCCGCGGCGACGCCCTCGCGCTGTCGTCGCCAATGCGCCATCGCATCGCTGTATAGGTTGCGACACACCTCCTCAGCACTGCGTGTACCTTTGCGTCGTGCAGAGTGTGACGGCGTTGTTGCTGTTGCTGTTGTGGCTGTGGTGTCGTTTGCGCTACCATCTTGTCCAACAAGACGACGACGATGACGCGTAGTCGACGACGACGATGATGACGAGCGTTGCTGCTGCTGTTGCTGTTGCTGTTGCTCACGCGACAGTGCATACAGCCGCTGAAAGACGCTCGCCGGGTCGCGCAGCTGTGCGTCGTGCGCGGCCGCGTGCGCCGCCCGTGCGCGCAGCCGTCGCGCGAGAGCGCCACTGAGCAACGACTGCCGCAGTGCGTACAGCTTGTCGTACTGCTCTCGCAGCTGACGTCGTCGTGTGCGCTCTTGTACATTGTTCATGTAGTACAGTCGCGACCAGGGCGTGTCACTGGCCATGGCACGCTGCAGTGCGTCGTGGCTGTGCGCCAGCCGCTCCGCGAGTGCGGCGAGGCGCGTGTCGACGTCGTCGAGGACGTCGTCGAGATCGCGCGGGGCGGTGTGCGGCGGCGTCGCCGACGGCGTCAACAACAGCGACGACGACGGTGATGATGCGTGTGCTGCACGTGGACTGCGTGCAGAGCGGCGATGGCTGTGGCGACTGCTACTGCCGTCAAGACGACTGTGCCTGCGGCTGTGGCTGCTGTGGCGACTGTCATCGCGAACATCACAACGGCTGTGACGACGACGACGATGACTGCCGCCGCTGCCGCTGCTGCTGCCGTGTCGTGACGGCGCCGTCGACGACGGTGTGGTGCCTTTGCTCGACACAAACGTGCTGCTGTCGTTGTGCGCACTGTCGTCACGGCGTCGGCGCGACGGCGTCCTCGTCGACGACGGCGACGGCGAGGTGCCACGCCGCCGTCGCGGCGACGCACGTCGGTGTACACTGTACAAAAAGCAGCGCTCGTCTTCGCTGTCCATTGCCTCGTCATCGTCCGCTGTTGCTGTCGTTGTCGCTGTTGTTGCCGTCGTTGTGTGCGTAGGCGTACGCGAGCGACGATGCGGTGACGATCCTCTTGCACAGTTGTCGTCGCCGTTGCTGTTGTCGTCGCCGTTGCTGTTGTTGTTGTTCTTGTCGTGTGCACTGTGTGTGTGCGCACGCCGCCGCTGCCGTTGATGACGAAGCGGCGACGATGGCTGGCCAGCGAGAGAGCGCAGCACAGCCTCTGCCTCTGCAATGACAGCGGCCGTGTCGGCTGCAGCCACACTCGCGGCACGTCGCGCGTGTGCTGTTGTTGTTGTTGTTGTTGTTGTGGCCCTTGTTGTTGCGGTCGCTGCCGTTGTGTGCCCCGCCTGCGGCGCACGTCGTTCGCGGTGGCCGTGCGCATTCTGTGCTGGCGGCAGCGAAGACGACGAGGACACACAATGACTGCTTGCACCGTCGCCACTACGTCTGCGCTGTTGTTGTTGTCTGCTGCTGCTGTTGTTGCTGTTGTTGCTGTTGTCGTGGTGGCTACTGCAGCTGCGATGTGTGTCGTGGACAGGGTGGCGACGACGCGGTGTGCTCGCTTTACGACGAGAGTGCGCCACACGACGACGACGACCGTCGTCATCGTCGTCGCTGTCACTCTGCCTCCACAGCAACGATGACGACGACGAGGACAGCGAGGACGACGAGGACGGCAGCAATGACACGTGCCGTGATGACGACGCGGCCACAGCACCACCAGCAGTATCGCTGCTCACGCTGCGCCGTGGACTGCTACGACGGCTGCGTGACGTGTGCTGCCGTTGCTGTTGTGGTGGCGTTGCAGCCATCGATGCGGTGCGCCTGCGGCTGCCGTTGTCGTCGTGACGATTGTCGTGTGTGTGCCGCTCTTGACGCTCTTGCTGCAGTGACGACGACGACGAGGACAACGAAGGTGACGACGAGGGCAGCGATGACGAGAAGGCGCGCGAGGTCGCTGTGTGCGAGTGCAGTGTCGTTGGTGTGGGCGCGACAATGCGACGCTCGCGATGCTGCTGCTGCTGTTGCTGTGTCGCACGTCGTGTGGGCAAACGACGTTGCTGTTGCCGTGGCGGCAGCGATGACGACGATGCAGATGACGGCAGTAGTGACTGCTGTTGCTGTTGTTGTTGTTGCAGCGCCGGTGTAGACGGTGACGACAGCAGTGACAAGGGCAGTGTGTGCGTCGGCGTCGCCGTGACGTCGTTGTCGTGTTGTGCCACCGTGTGCGACACACTGCTCTTGCTGCGCACACCGCTATCGCTGTCGCTCCGCGTTGCCTGGTCGTACTTTTGCTGACTATTGCTGCTGTTGTTGTTGTGTGGTAGCTCGCTGATGTTGTTGCTGTCACTGACGTCAACGCTGCTGGTGCGACGTGGCAGTGTCGATGACACGTGCAGAGGCGTCGACGTCGACGCATTCTTGTTCGCATTCTTGTTCTTCTCCTCGTTCTTGTTGCTGTTGCTGTTGTCGCTGCTCTTCCGCTCCGTGTAGCGAGGCTGCTCTGATGTCGATGGCGTGGGCAGTGATGCTGTCGTCGCCTTCGTTGCCACGACGTCATTGAGCGGCGCCGACGTCGCCGAGGCGTCTTCGACGCGGAACTGTATTGAGCTCGCCGCGTTGTGCGCCACACTCGTCATCACGTTGTTGCTGTTGTTGTTGTTGTTGTTGTTGTTGTTGTTGTTGTTGCTGTGCTGCTGCTGCTGCTGCGTCGTGTCGTCATTGACGTCGAAGCGCACCGACGTCGACGCCGACGACGACGACACCGCGGCCGCCGCCGCGGCGCTCGTCGGCGCTGCCGTCACGTCCTGTTGCGCCGCCGTCGTGACGTTCGTGTCGTGTGCTGCTGCTGCTGCAGCGGCAGCGGCGATGGGCCGCACGTCGAGGCTGCTGTCACTGTCACTGTGATGTGAATGCAACGACAGCGCTGCGGGGGCGGCAAGCATGGCGTGCGGCAGTACAGGCACAACACCACCACACGCACTACGAGTGTTGTTGCTGCCGCTACTGCTACGCATGACATTGTCTGCAGCTACTGCTGCTGCGTTGCCGTTGACGTCGTGTGATGGTTGCAATGGCGTGACAGCGCTGCTGCCTCGTGCAGTGTCACTCGTCACCGAGGCCGGTGGTGTACGCATGCGTGACGTCGCTTTGTGCTCGTCGTGCACGTCATGCAACGACGACGACAATGACGGCGATCGTGGCGACGACGATGACGGCTGCGGTTGTTGTTGTTGTGTTGTTTTTGTTGTCGTCGCTGCCGCGTTGCTGCTGTTGTTGCCGCTGCTGTCACCTCGCACAAGACGACCATCGTCACCGTCTGTGCTCACACGTGGCGTTGTTGCGTTGCTTGTCGCAGCGGTTGTCAACACTCTACTGCCATTGTCTTGTGCAGCAGCAGCAGCAGCAGCTGCGCGTGTTGTGCAGTCATCGTTTGCACTAGTCGTCGTTGTTGGTGTTGCTGTTGTAGGCTTCTTGTTGTTGTTGTTGTTGTTGTGTGCGCCACTGTGGCCAAAGGCCCTTCGCACACTCTTCAGCACACCGTGCATGTCAGGTCAACACACACACGCACGCACAGGTGAACGTGAGTGTATGTATGTATATATGTGTATATAGACAAAGATGTGACGGCTGTGACAAGGCAAGTAGCATGTGCACACACACAGAGTACATTGTACAGTGTCGATGCACCGTATTGTATACACATACACCACATACGCGTATGCTTATGCGGCACACGTGCTTACCTCGTTTATGCGTTTGTACGTGCACATACACACACACACACACACACACACGTCAACACTACAGTGTGTGTGTGTGTGTATGTGTAGCTTTACACGCTTGCTGCAGGCGTCGTTTGCGTCGTGTCATCGACGTGTCGCACTGTGCGTGGTGTGCTGCTGCTGCTGCTGCTGCTGTTTGTGCTTGTGCTTCTTGTGCTTCTGCGTCGTGTCGTCTTTGTCATCGGCCGCTGCCGTCGCGCCCGTCACACTTGCACGTTGCATGTGCGCCTGCCGCTCGCGCTTGCCCGGTCGCACGCGCTTGTTGCCCGGCTGCTGCTGCTGCTGCTTCGCATGTATTGTTGCTGTCGTCGTCGTTTGCGTGGCCGCCGCTGACGCAGTCGCTGTCATCGTGTGTAGCGCAGCAGCATAGTCGTACGACACGCCGAGTGCGGCCATCCGCGCACGCTCTGCAGCTGCCACCGTAGCCGCCTCGCCCGTGTTGTCGCCACTCTTGTTGTTCGTGTCATTGCAGTTACTGTCGCTGCTGCTGTTCACGGCCGTGCTGCGTGTGTGTGCGTCACTGCCATTGTGCGGTGACGCCTGCAGCAGAATGGGTGTCATGCGTCGCAGCTCAAAGCTGTACACATAGCGCGCCGCCACATCCTCACGCCGCCTCGTCACGTCCTGTGCGCGGTGCGCCGCTGCAGCGCCCTCGTTGTTGTTGTTGTTGTTGTTGCCGTCACTGCTCGCGCCGTGCACCTTGCCCGGCGCATCCGTACCGTGTGCTGCTTGTGCACCGCACGACTGTGACGATGCTTGTGTACGACGCAGCAGCAGCGGCAATGCGTCACGCATGCTGCGCTGCCACACCGCCTGCAGTGCCAGCAAGACACGCTGTGCCGTGGCATGCTGCTGACCGTCGTCAAGGTGCTGCTGTTGCCGTAGCAGCACCTCGGCGATGCTCAGGCGATGCTGTCGTGTGCGTGGGAGGGCAGTCAAGGACGACGTCGTCATCGTGTTTGCCGCGGCCGCGGAGAGGATGTCATGCAGTGACAACACGCGATTGCCACCACCACCATCACCACCGCCATGTCGTACAGCCCACGACATTGTTGCGGCAGGTGCAGCACACGGCATCACGAGCGACTCGCGCACGTCAAGCTGCATGCGGCGCGCATGCGTGTTGCTGTCGTTGTCGCTGCTGCTCATCTTGTCACTGTTGCTGCCATGCATACTCGACGTCGGTGCCGTCGCCATACCGCGCATGTACAGGTCAAACGTGTGCGTCGACGCCTGCTGCAGCACGAGCAGCACTGCTGTCAAGCTTGGCGGTGTCTTGTGCAACGCAGCAGCAGCGCCGCCGTCGAGTGCACCTGTACGTGACGCTGCTGCTGCTACTATAGCAGCCGCTGCCGTCGTCGTGTCGCGCGACAGCGTACGCGAGTCGAGCAAGCTATCGTGCAGCGCGCTACCACTCGCCACATTGCAGCCCACCACATACCGCAACGTCGCCTCGACCGCAGACGACAGCAGCGACAGCACTCGGCTACGTTCCTCGTCACTGACAAGGCGCGCGTGTGCGTCGGCGTAGTGCATGTTGCGTAGTATGTCACACAAGAGACTGCAGTTGAGCGTCAACGCGCACCGCGTCGCCGCCGCGGCTGCACTTGCACCGACGTCAGCCCGGCTGTTGCGCTGTTCTTGTGGTGACGAGGGCAACGCCACCTCCGTCACGCGCAGCAACGTCTGGCCAACATGCAGTGCGCCGTCGCCTTGCTCATCGGCGTGCTCTGTTGCGTCGTCGTAGCGCGACGGCGCTCGTGTGCGTGCCGCGTGCTTCGCCTTGCAGTACGCTTGCCAACACGACACCATGTCCACCTTTGTGACGCCCGGCATCAGCGCTGGCACCTGTGCCCCGTTGCCCATGACAAGAACGAACAAAAAGACGAGGTCGACGCAGCTGTCGTGCAGCGCCGTGGCCGCGGCGTCCGTGACGAGCGGCGGTCGCGGCAGCAATGAGGTGACGGCTGTTGCCGTTGCCGCATCTGCCGTTGCCTTCGTGTTGTCGTCATTGTCGTCATTGTCGTCATCGCTGTCGTGCAGTTCGATGCGCACACCCGTCGCGACAAGGGGGCCGTCCACTTTGCGACGGCGCACGACGTCGTCTGCCGCAGCTGCTGCCGTCACGTGTGCGCCTGTGCTCTTGTCCTTCTTGTCCTTCGTCTTCGTCGTCGTCGTGTCATCGTCGTCCTCGTCACCTTGCCTGTTGCTCGTTGGCGTGCTGTTGACGTGCTGTGCGGTGGCGCCGCTTGTCACAGCCTTTGCCTGTTGTTGTTGTTGTTGTTGTTGCGCTCTGCGCAGCTGACATGTGATGCCGCAGCTCTGCGCAACATACGCGAGCACGTGCGACACACGCAGCACACACAGCTCGAGCAGCGTATCGTGCAAGTTTGTCGCAATGCACACATTGTGCGCGTAGGGACCGCACAGCGCCCCACACAGCACATCCGAGTCCTCGGAGACGAACAGAAACGTCGGCATGGACTGCGCTGTCGTGTGTGTCCGTGTCGCCGCTTGCTGCTGTTGTTGTTGCATGGCCAGGGCAGCTGCAATGACACCGCGTTGTATGTCAAGTATCTTGTAGTCGCCTTCGCCCGCCACATCGCGTCCGCTCATCACCACCACAGGCAGCTGCACAACCGCCGTGCGTCGCACACTTGCGTCGTGTGCGAGTGCCGACTCCTCGCTGCCGCTGCGCTTGCTGCCACGTGCGCGATAGCAACGCTGCAAACGCAAGCACAGCTCACGCACCTTGACGTCAAGGTCACTGACAAGGAGGTGCGTTTGTCGATGCTGCCGCGCCGTGCCGGTGCGATCGCGTGCCGCGTCAATGGCAAAAACAACCGCCACCCGCGCCGTCACGTGTGGCGAGGACAAAAGTGAGTACACGGCGTCAAGGCCCACCGTGTGTGCCGCGTTGGTAGCGTCGACAAGTATGTAGTCAAACGTCATCGCGGCCACACGTGCCGCCGGTGTCACATTCGACACTGCCTCACTGTCGTCACGCCCGCGGCCACTCGCGTGCGTGCCAGTGTGCGGCGAGGATGGCAAGCGACACAGCGCCGCCGGCGCCGAGCGCGCGGCGAACTTGAGCAGCTCTGGTACACCCATGCTGCAGCTACGCAGGCCAATGTACACAAAGAAGCAACACAGGCAACATAAACAAGACGCGGACAAAGGCATCGGACACACACATACATACACAGCAAAACGACGCACACACACACATGCGCACATGCAAATATACAGCATGCACACGCAACGAGGCCACACGCAGCACATACACACAATACTAGCGTTTTGCTAGCTTCATACACACACACACACACACACACACACACATGCACACATGCACACGTCATATGACGACATACATAAGCCTACTCACATACGTGCACACATATGTCAACAAGTGCACATGTGACAGTGAACCTTGCATACACACACACACATGACGCTGCACGCTCGAACTACGCCAATATGTATAATAGAATAACTTACACATAGACACACGTACACATACGCTACAGTTTATCACGAACGACTGTGTTGTGTAATTGAGCATACCTTACTACCCACGCATAAACGCACATACACTGTAGCGTGACGTGCATGCACACCACGCGTCACACACACACAGTCGTGCACATGACAAACAAGCAGGCCAGCATACAAACACAAACATTGCGTACGGTCAACACACTAAATTACATGCATGGCATCGACGTGCCGACGCTCACACACACACAAAAAACAAACACACAGGGTATGTACAGTATGTACGCCGTAACAACAGCACAAATAACGAGCGTACATACATGTACAAAAAACAGCACACTTGAACACACACGCACACACATACGCACAAACTGAATCAGTACACAGCATACGACAGCACAACACGCACACGCGACATTGCACATGTGCACAATGACATACACAACACAAACGACAACAAAGACGGCACTACTGACGTACGTCGCACGTCACACAAGAGCCACGCAACACACACACACGCGTACACAAACAGACGCACAAAGGCACGCGCAACAAGCGTCGTGTCGCTATTGCCACTTGTGTCATGCACACGTTGTCAACAAGCAGTCGACGCGCACACACACATATACATACACAAACACACACAGTCACTGCCATGCAGTACACAAGTGCTGTTGTGTGCATGTGTGTGTGTGTGTCTCAGTCATTCTCTC
>JAKVQF020000759.1:0-23800 GCA_023091115.2 Trypanosomatidae sp. Fi-14 | reverse complement strand
TCGACGGGCATGCGACTCGACAGCTCGCTGTGCAGCGGCAGCACCTGCTCCTCCTCGGGCTCGCGCTCGTCCGTCACCGAGGGTGCGGCCTTCTCTTGCTGTTGTACATCGTGTGCGTTGTCATCTGCTGCAGTAGCTTCTGTTATTTGTTGTACATTGTCTGCCTTTACATTGTACATGTGCTCTTCGTCGTTCGACTTTGCAAGTGCTATATAGTGTCGCAGCTTGTCCGGTAGTCGCGCTCGCGTGCCGTAGCGTGACTGCTGCTGTGCTTCGTGTGCCGCGTTGTGTATGTCGTGTTTGTATCGCCAGATGCCGACACGTCGCTGTGGCGTCGTTGCCTCTGCGACTGTGTTGTTGTGTTCGCCCCTCTGCGTTGCTAGTGCAGCCGGCGCAGCATGTGTCGTGCCGTGTTGTCTCTGTTGCGTTGTCGTTTTGTCGTCATAGTCGTCGTCGATGATGAGGTGATGATGTATATGGACCTGTTCACCTTGTGCACAGCGATGCGTGTCGTCGTTTTTGCTATACATCGCCTTTTGCTCTGCATCGCTTGCAAGGCTGTTGCGCTGTACTACAGGTGTGTAGAGTGCAAGCACTCCCTTCGGCAGTCGCGGTGGTGCTGGTGTGTAGGTTGTCATGTTTGTGTTGTTGTTGTTGTCGTGCGTGGTCGGCCTTGTCACTGCGCGACTGTTGCTGTCTTGTCGACTATGCACATCGACCACATTGTCATCGTCGTCGTCGGCGTCACTGGTGCGCGGCGTGTCGACGCTGCCATCGTGCGCCTCGCGTGTTGTGCTTGGTGTGTTTGTGTCTGCACGACGACGCGGCAGTGTCGCTTGCGTGCTGCGCTGCGCCGCTTCTTGTGTCGCTGCCGCGCCTGCCGTCGCCGCCGTTGTCGGCCGCGACGCGACTGTCGTGATGAGACGAAACTCTCTGTGTGCGTGTGGCAGACCGCGTGGCGTCAGTGTCAGCCACGTGTGGAAGCCGTCGTCGTAGTAGAGACAGCTGCGCAGCGCATAGGCACCGAGGCTCTGCACCAGCTGTGCAAAGCAGTGCATGACGACCTCGTAGCACACGTCCAGCGAGGCATACTCGTTGGCGTCTGCGCGTGTTTTTGGCCTTGTCGCCACAGCATGTTTGCTGCTGCTGCTGCGTTTGCTACTGCCTCCTGTCGGTGTGCGCGGCGCGCTGTCACCGTCATCGTCGTCTGCTTGCTGTACACGTGCGTAGGCGCGCTTGGCGCGAGCGAGGACAACACCGCCGTGTGGCCGCACATTGACAATTGGTGCAGCATAGATGAGTGTGTGCAGTGTGCGTCGCTGCTCGGCCGTGTTGTCGTGTGTGTATGTGCTTAGCACCACCGTCACATGCCACGAGTTACTCATCAGCGTCGGTGCAGTCTGCGACAGCGGCGAGGCAGCTGTAGCGCCGTCGCGTGACGCGCGCGCGTGTAGTGGCCGTCTGTCTGCGTCGTCCGTGTTCCTGTCATCCTCGTTTACATCGCTGTTGTTGGTGTCGCATGGGTGGTGGTGGTGGTAGGCGGAGTAATCGTGCTGGTCGTTGTCGTCATCGTAGCATGGGCCGACGTCAGTCGCGTTGCTGCCGCTGTACACCATGTTGCGCAGTCGTGCCGGCAAGCCGCCCGACGACTGCGACGCTCTGCCGCGTGTGCCTGGTCGTGGCCGCGACTGCTCATCGTCATCGTCATCGTCCTCGTCGCGTCGCGCCTTGACGGCCCTGTCGCGAGTGCTGCCTTGGTTGTGGTTGTCATTGTTGTTATCGTCGTCGTTGTTGCTTCTCTGACGCGCATCGTGGTCGTACTTGTCGCTGCCGTAATGCGGCGTATTGTCTTCGTCGTTGCTGCGATGCACGTCATCATCGCCGCTGCAGCTGTCGCTTGGCACGTCATCGTCGGCATCTGGTGACGGCGCGCGCTGTCGAGGCGGCGGCGGTGGCGGTGCACGGTCGTGATGCTGTTGCTGCTGTGCAAGCGGTGGTCGTGACGCAGTGCTGTCACTGCCACTGTCATTGTTCTGGTGGTGGTTGTTGTTTGTGTGCGGCGATGCATGCATGTCACGTTGTGGCGAGTGCGCACGCGCATACATGCGGCTGAAGCTAGGCTGTGTCGCACTCGGATACGTGATGCTGTGTGCACTCGGGTGGCTGCTGTTGCTGTTGCTTGCGCTGCGCCCGCGCAGTGTGTACATTGTCGTGTTGCTGCCAACATTGCCGTCATGATTACTGGTGCCGCTGTCGTTGTTGTCCTTGTCGCCTGCTGCCACCGTGTGTGGCTGTGACGATGACGCCTGCTGCGGCGGCGGCTGCGGCGGCGACGGCTGCATGTGTTTGTGCTTGCCCTTTGCACCGTGTGCTGCGCGTTTGCGCGGCTGCGTCGGCAGGGACAGCACACGTGACGGCGTGGGCGGTCGTATGCGTCGCTGCAACTCCTCGTCCGTCAGCGGCTCGTACAGATGGTAGTGAGGGTGACGATGCTGCAGTGCGTGCTGCTTGTGCAATCGCTGCGCCTGCTGCACCTGCTGCTGCTGCTGCACGGTAGTAGGTGCCGGTGGCCGCAGCAGTGGTGCAACAGTCATGCGCGGCGTTGCTTGCGCGACTGCTGCGTGCGCATTGTTGTCGTTGCCGTTCCTGTTGCCGCCGTTTCTGCTCTCGTCGAGCGCAGCGATGGCTGCCGCAGCGGCGGCGTGCGAGGACGTCAGCGAGGGTGTCTGTGGTGTGCGACTGCCACTGCTGTTGTTCGTGCTGCGGCTGCCACTGCTGATACTGATGCTGTCGTGCACTGCACCGTCGCGACTGTGCGGTGGTGTGCGTCGCGCTTTGCGTCCTCGGCGACCGCGCTTGTGGCTGTGATGCGGCTGCGACAGCACACGCGCCATGTCATGGCCGCCCTTGCCGTGTGCCGCGTCAGCTGCCGACGAGGTGGACGATGGCGTTGTCGTCGTCGTTGTGGTGGTGGAAGAGTGTGCGGGTGACACGTGCGGCGACGGCTGTGTAGCGCGTTGTTGTTGCACCTGTGCCTGTCCGCGTGTTCGCCTCGTGTCCTGCGCAGCCGCCGTCTCGTCCGCGTCGTACCTTCTCCTGTCATTGTGGTCACTGACATTGTCATTGTTGTTGTTGTTGTTGCGAGCAGCAGTGCCGCGTCCAGGCGTAACAATCGTGTGTGCGGGACGGAAGACCGTGTCGTACGGGTTGGCCGACCACACACGCAGCGGTGTCGACTGCTCGTCACCGCCGTCGCGCACTGCTGCTGTTGTTTTTGTTGTAGCCGGCATCGTCAGATACGGCGGCTGCGACTGTTGTTGTTGTTGTGGTTGTTGACCAAGGCGACGCGCAGTCGCTGCCCCGCTCGCGTACGCCGTTGCCGAGCGCAACAACACCGGCGATGACTGCCGCGGTGGTGGCGCACGCGACGCATATGGCGATGTGCCATAGCCAGCACCACTACCACCATTGCCGCCTCTGCTAGTTACATGATCACTGTCGTTGCAGTTGGCCGTGTTGTGGCCGTTACTGTTATACATGTCCGTCGACAAGCTGCGCGGGCGTGTGGCGCCGCTGAGAGAGTGCGGGTGTGCAAGCGGCCGTGGGGCGGGCGCCGCATGTGGGCGATGACTACTGCTGCCACTGCTACGCAGTTGTGCGTGTGTGGTTGCTGCTGATGCTACTGTACGACTGTTGCTGCTACCGTTGTTGTTGCTGTAGCCGCTGTAGCCGCTGCCTGCTGTCGCCATCACATTCGACGTGAGCCGTTGTGTAGGTGCCGTGCCAACGCTAATGTACATGGGAGACGAAGAAAGAGGTGAGGTGGTGGTGACTGCCGTCGCGGAGTGGCCGAGGTGTGGCGGGTGTGGCTGGTAGGAAGGCAAAGGCGAGTGGGTGCGACTGCTGCGACTCGTATTGTTGTTGTTGTGCACGACAACAACGGTACTCGCGTTGTTGTTGTTGTTGTTGTTGTAGCCGCCACCGCTACTACTGCTGCTGCTGTAGCCAGCGCTGTTTGTCATCGCCGTCGTGGCAGTGCCTGACAAGGATGCGGTGCTGTTTGTCGTTGTCGTCATTGTCATTGCTGTTGTTGTCGACGTTGCTTCAGCTGCGTACGTTGCCTTGCGCGCGCGCTCGCGTACTGCGCCACGCTGTTGCTGCTGCAGCATCATTGTCGACGACGTCGACGACAACAGTGGTGGCTGCTGTTGTTGTTGTTGGCCATAGCTGCCCTGTTGTTGTTGTTGTTGTGCTGTGACGTGTGTTTGCGGTGGTGTGTGCGGCGTCGGGCTGTTGTCACGCAACGAGCGCGTGTTGCTGTACAAGCCATAGCGCCTCATGCTTGCTCGCCTTCACGCAGCAACAACTGTGTATATACACACACACACGCGCACACACACAAGCAGGCTTGAAGGCACGAACACGTATGGTGCGTGTAACAAAGCCCAGTAACGTGCCGCCTCACTGCGTCGACCAAGTCGATGTACAAGAAACAGAAAGGGGCAATGGGTGTGTGTGTGTGCGTGTGTGAGAGACAGCAGCTTGCTTGCACACACACACACAAACACACACACAGGCGTCTTGTTGCTCACTCACAAACACACACTTGTGCACAAACACGAGACAGGGCAACACGCCGTAACAAGAGCGGGTGCAAGTAGTCGAGAGGACACACACGACACCGTTACACACAAGCACACAACAACAACAAGCACACGCACGCACGTGCACTAATGCCTGCTTGTATATGTATATATACTTGTTGTACGTGCGATATACGAGTACGTATATATGTGTGTGTATGTGTGTGTATGTGTGTGTGTGTGTTTGTGTGAATGTTGACGAATGCGTGCACTGCTGTAGGCCAGCGTATAGGTGAACAAACGTGCAAATGTATACACGTTTACGTAGGCGTGTGTGTGTGTGTGTGTGCTTACACTCCGTTACGTATGTGTGTTTGTGTATACGTGTACGTATATGTATTTATGTATATATGTGCGTATGTATGTGTCTGTGTACGTATAGTGTTAACGTCCTGTGCAAACTCACACCGTGTGTGTGTGTGTGTGTGTGTGTGTGTGTTGTGACGTGCAGCTGCTGCTCTTCGCCGTCACCGCTGCCGCCTTCTCTCACCGTCAGTCACCCCTCGCTACGACACAGCACCACCTTTGCACACACACAAACACACACACACAGAGACAATTGCAGAGGCACTTGGTGTGTCAACGTACCTCTGCCTCTCACTCTCTTTTCTCTCTCTCTCTCTCTCTCTCTCTCTTACAGCGTCTACACTCTTCGTTTGCCTGATACACTGGCTATGTGCACTTGTGTACTTGCTTGTTACGTGTGTGTATGTATGTGTGTGTATGTTCTTGTTATGTGTTTGTAAGTATATGCTTGTGTAAGCAGCACTGTCGCTACGTTTGCGCGTACACGTGTTGTTGTGAGTATTGTACTGCGGTACTCTCGTTACGCTGCGCTTGTGTAGATGACGCGTGCGCGCGTGTATGTATACGTGTGTCAACAACACACGTATATGTATACACAAACACACGCACACAAACACAAAACGCACTCGCGCAAGCTGCAACGCAGCGACGCACAAAGACACACACACACAAGAACACACGCTAAGTAGCACACAAAGCTAACAACAACAGTATGCGTATGTGTAAGTGTATGTGTGTGTGTGTGTGTGTGTGTGTGTGTGTGTGTGTGTGTGTGTGTGTGTATGCACCTTTCTCTTCTCCTCTCGCGTACCTCTCCCCTACACCGCAGCGACGCTAAGCAGACTACGACAGCAACAGCAGCAACAAGAAGCAAACGCAGTCTGTGTGTGTGCATGAATGCCGCCATGCATACTTGCATGTCTGTCACGGTGCATGTACGTGTATATATACGTTGTTATATTATGTATATTACGATTCGTTGTATGCGTGTGTGTATATGACATGTACATGTGCGCAAGTGTGTGCGTGTGTGTGTATGCGTCATGGCATGCACATGTATACAGCAGCATACTGCCTGCGGCAAGCTGCAGACGCGTGCACCACGACATGTGCATTGCTCGTGGCTTGTGTACCTACACACACACGCACACACACACGTGCCTCGGCGCTACGCAGCAGTTGCCCGTTGTGACGATGACACCCTAGCAGCAACAGCAGCAGCAGCAGCAGCAGCCTCTTTCTGCGCAGTCATGGCCGCCATCTCGCGCTCCGCACGCGCGCGACGTGCACACAAGCAGTTGCGCGCCCGACGCCACACCGCCTCGATCGCGTGTCGATGACGTGCAAAGCCGGCTTGCGCGAGTGCAAAGCCGACATCGCTCTCACCCATCCATAGCTGTCTCTTTGCGCGCACACGCGCCGCAGCAGACAACGCCTCATGCAGCGTTGTCGCCGTCGCCTCGCTACTGCTGCCCTCGCTGTGCACAACACCCGCTGGCAGCTGTGACGCCAGCACCGGCAACAGCGTCGTCGAGGTTGGCGTCAGTGCGTCGAGGAGCTGTCGTTGTGCGTCGTCGCGACGACGCGTCGTGTCGCTGCCGCCGACCGCGCCTGCTGTGTTCTCTGGCCTGTGTACATTGCACCAGAGAATGTACACCGGCGGCTTTGTCACGTGCATCGTCTCGTACACCATGACGCGCGTCGGTGCGTGCGGCGGCGCACTGCCGTTGCTGTTGTTGTCGCTGTTGTTGTTGTTGTTGTTTGCAAACAGCGGCAACTGTGCCTTGTGCGACATGGCGGCCGCATGTGCCGCTGCCCTCTCACACTGCCCTCTCTCGTCACGGCTGGCCATTGCTACATCCGCGACAGGTGCAGCAGCAGCAGCAGCACCAGTCGCAGCAGTCGCGTTCGCGCAAGATGCATCACCGACAATATTGTCGAGTGCATAGAGTAAGATAAAGAAGCTCGCACACTGTGGCAGGCCGTAGACAAGCATCATCGTGCCGCCGTCGGCCACATGCGTCAGCGCAAGACGCAGCTGCGGCACGAAGAGGCCCAGCCACGGCAGTATGTCGGCGGCATCGTCGTCATCATCGCCAGCGGCGTCGTCGGCGTTCTTGTCAGCAACATCATCATCGTTGTTGTTGTCGTCATTGTCACGACGCCGTCGTGGCTGCTGTTGCTGCCGCGGTGCCCCTGTCGTCGTCTTCTCCTCGTCCTCGTCATCGTGCTTGTTGGCCGTGTTGCGCAGCAGGCGAGTGTAACGCTGGCCATAGTCGCGCACAGCACCGCCATTGACAAACGCAAAGCGCTGCTGCTGCTGCTGTTGTTGCAACGTCGTCGCCGTCGTATCCTTGTCATTATCGTTGTAGTATGTTTGTTGCTGCAGACGTGCCAGCATGCGGCGTTGCAGTGGTGTACATGCGTCATTGTTGTTGTTGTTGTCGTTGCTGTCATCATCGTGCGAAGAGGACGATGGTGACGTGTAGCAGCGCCATGAGGCAACATCGGCGGCGACATTGCCCTCCAGCAACGCATACTGCGTGCGCATCGCAGCGGCTGTCAGTGCCTCGTCAACGCCGATGCCGCCATCACGCGTGGCGAGTGTGACGCCGACACCACGCCAGTGCAGGTCGAGCGTCAGAAACTTGGACACACCACCGGGTGCACAACCCAGGTCAAGAAACATGACATCGCCCTCGTCCTTGTTGTTGTTGTTGTTGTTGTTGTTGCGACAGCGAAAGAAGCGCGGGGCCGTGTCGTGTGCGAGGCGACGCATGTGTTCGCGGTAGCGCTCGCTGAGCAGCAGCACGTCAACATGCGCAAAGGCTGATGTCGGTGCGACAGCAGTAGCAGCAGCAGCAGCAGCACCCTCGCGCACCACATCAGCACCCTCGCGCTGTTGTGTTGGCTGCTTTTGCTCCGCTTGTGCTGCGTCACTCTTCGTGTTTGCCTCCGTCGTCGTGCTCGTCGCCGTCGTCGTCATCGCACGGCGTCGCATGGCGTACCAGTTGTCTAGGGCGGGCAGCGTCCAGCCGCGCTCGCGCTCGGCGTGCAACTCGCGGTACGCGGGCGACTGCGTGAGTAGATAGTGATGCCATCGCGTCAATGTCATGTACGACACGGGCGACGATGACGACGTCACTGTCGTTGCAGCCGTCGTCGTCGTCGCGCTGTACGTCTTGTCATTGCCTGATGTGACGCTTGTCATGTTGTCCATATGTATGTAAAGCAAGAGCGCGTGTGCATATGCGTGTATGTGTATGCGTGTATGTATGTGTGTCGACTGCATAACGGAAGCAAGACAAGCTGCATACACAACAACAACAACACACGTGCGCATCACCACAGCTGTGCAGTCTTGTGTTCATCGTCTCGCTCTCTCTCTCGTGTAAGTATTGCCACGGTCATTGTCACCACAGACACACACACATCTCTCTTATCGTTTTGTTGTTGTTGTATTGCGTTAGTTCGCCGCCGGATTCTTCTTGTCATGCTCAAGATTGTACACGTACAGCTGCTTCAGTGTCGTGTCGGCACACTTACCAAAGGCGACATTCTCCTTGAAGCAGTCCGTCGCCCATTGCGCGCCGGCGGCGCGCTGACAACGCACACCCGCGTCGTACTCGCCGCGGCAGAACAGCAGCGCGACGCCGAGCATGTACGCCGACTTCTCGGCCTGGCAGACAAAATTCACATCGTCATTGACGCGGCGCTGCATACACCGCTCGAGCGCCGCGCGCTGTGTGGCGTACTCGGCGGTGAAGCGATCGGCGAGGGCGTTGAAGGCGGCGGTGTTGCGTGAGGTGCGCCGCGCCGTAGGGACGCCCTCGTCGTCGTAGCTGTTGCTGCTGTTGTTGCTCTTGCCGCTGCTGCTGCTTATATTGTTGTTGTTGTTGCTGTTGCTGCTTGGCATGATGACATGGCAACTACACCACGCAGGCGATGACAATGCACACAACACAAACAAGCATACAAGCAGGCAGGCACAATACAGTGACTACGTATGCACGCACACATATGCATATGTGTGTCTGTGTGTGTGTGTGTGTGTGTGTGTGTGCGTTTTTATCGATGTTATCGACGCCTACACATGACACTGTCACAATTACACGTGTGCTCGTCACAGCGACGTGTCACATTATACAACAGATACACACATCACGTTGCTCAGCGACGACGCTCGAGGAACATGTGCACACCCGAGCTGCCAATGAGCCGACCCGAGAGCACAGCTCGCGCGTGCAGAGCACTGCCCTCGTCGACAAACGAGGCGATGAAGTGTGCACTGCAATCGCCGTCGTCGTCCTTATTGTTGTTGTGGTGGTCCACATGCAGTGCATCATCGACGGCGTGGCCGACGACCTCGGCACCGTCAGGCAGCAGCGCCGTCACGTCGTCGCTGTCCACGTCGTCGCCGTCGCGGTCATACTCGACGGCGTGTGCGCTCGCATCATGACCGCCACCCGCCGGCACAGCGGACGTCATCGCCCTGCTGCCGCTGCCGTGCAGTGCACTCGTCTGCCCTGGCGCGTCTGACGCCGCCGCCGCCGCTGATGACGACGATGCGGATGACGGTGTGTGCACAAGGAGTGACAAGAAGCCTGGCACGGCAGCGAGCGCGCGTTCAACGAGCGCCGATGTCGTGGCCGGCACGGTGGTGCAGTCGACCAGACACGCCGCCTTGCTGCACGTCGTGGCACTGTGTGGCACAAACTGCACCTTCCATCGGCGGCCACACACACGTCGATTCTGCAGCTGACGAAAGAGATGCTGGGCGGCGGCTCGTGACGACACCGTCACCGCGAGCATCGCCCCGTCGGCCTCCTCGAGCATCACAAGCGATGACAGATCGACACCGCTGTTGCTGCTGCTGCTGTTGCTCTTCTGCGCTGTGTGCTTGTCATTGCCCGTGCTGCTCTTCGTGACACGGCTACTGCTGCTGCTCGTCTTCTCCTCTTCCTTCTTCGTGCTCTTGTTGTTGTTGTTGTTGTTGTTGCTGCTGTCGTCTTTGGTGTGTGTCAGGCGTGACAGCACGTGTCTGTACACGGCAGACATGTCTGCTGGCAGATTGGTAAACAACACCGCCGCGCGCAGTGTCGACGACGACGGCGATGGCGATGACGATGGCGTTGTTTGTGTAGGTTGTTGTTGTTGCTGCTTCTCTTGTGCTGCTGCTGTTGGCGACGGCGTCGTCGCCTTGTGCGCCTTCTTGTTCTTCTTCGCCATGATTGTCTGTGTCTGTCAAGGTATGTGTGTGTGTGTGTGTGTGTGTGTGTGCTATACAGAATAGAAAACAAACAAAGAAGGCGTGTAGTGCGTAGACACAGATAAACACAACATCGACAGTATACACTCACACACACACATAACAACAACAGCTATGTGCACACAGCAGACACACACGCAACACCGTCATCGTCATCCTCATCAAGCAGTGCGATGGCGTCTGCAAACCATCTGCACACTTCGTAGCGGTGCAGCTGTGTCGGACGGACACAACAGCCAGTAACACTACTGCTGTTGTTGTTGTTGTGTGGCGGTGACAGCGCAGATGGCGGCGACAACGACGTCGTCATCGCGGCAGCAGCAGGAGCAGCGGCAGCAGCTGTTGTTGTTGTTATGCCTCTACGAGACGGCGTTGTCGTCTGTGACGTCGACGGTGTGGCTGCTCGCGCAGTGGACACGACAAGAGACACTGCTGCTGCTGCAGTTGCATCACGCGATGACGTCAGCTGCGCGCCTGGTCGCGGTGGTAGTGACAAGGCCGTACACAGTTGCATCATCTCTCGTGTTACTGTTGTTGTTGTTGCGTTTGCACTGTGTGTTGGCACAGACGTCCGTGTCAGCACATGTTGCAGCACAGACGCACACCACACGTCCATCGCCAACGGACACGCAGCCGATAAGTTGAGCACACACTGCAGCACTCGCGCAAGCAATGCTCGTGTGCACGCTGCTGTTGTTGTTGTTGCTGCTGCTGCTGCTGTGTTGTTGTTGTTGTTGTTGTTGTTGCTGTTGCTGCCGCGTCGATGTTGTCGTGGGTGATGTGTGCCGTCGTCATCGTCGCTGTCATCTGTTGTCGTGTCATTGTCATCGCTATCGCTGCTACAGCTACTGTTGTTGTTGCCGTTGCCGTCGTTGCCCGTCTGGTTGCAGACGTCATCAATGGCAGCAACGATTGCACTCAGCACACCCACACTACCCTGTGACGCCAGCGTGTGTGACGACGACTGCTCTTGCTGTTGCGTCGTCGCGTCCGTTGCGTGTGTTGTTGTTGCTGCTGTCGCGTCGTCGTTGTCATCGTCCGCCTCGTCGTCACTGTCGCATGTGTCAACGAGCGGCTGCAGATGCGGCAGCACTGCAGCCAACTGCGCAGACGACAGCGCACGCGACGACGGCGATGACGTGACGTGGGCAATGCCAGCTGTTGCTGCCGTCGTCGCCATCACCACATCCTCGTCATCGTCGCCCTTCTTGTCGTGCGCAGCATCACAGCCATCGGCCGCTGTCGTTGCCGTCACGCGTGGTGTACTGCGACGCCACAGTGACGACGTCGACGAGCGCAGTGATGCGGGGGTGTGGCGACGACGACATCGCTGTCGTTGTTGTGCTCGTTGACAGCGACGAGGACAACGCGCCGCACGTGGCAGCAGCGTCATCGGTGTTGTTGCTGCCGTTGTCGTGTGACTGCTGTTGCTCGCTGTGGTGACGGTGCGCAGCGGTGTCGTCGTGTACACGGCAGCAGGTGCATTACTGCTGTTGTTGTCGTCATTGTTGCAGTCGGCACAGCTGCAGCGATAGCCGTCATTGTTGTTGCGCATGTCATCGTCACACTGCTGCTGCTGCAACGGACAAGAACGACGACGATTGCATGTGCCGACGCGATATTGTCGTCTTGTTGTTCGTCTGCTCGTTCGCGTCATTGTCGTCGTTGCGGTCGTCATCGTTGTCGTTGTCGCCGTCGTCGTCCTGTCATCGTCGTCGTCGTTGTCGTTGCCATTGTTGTTGTTGTTGCAGCTGCTGTGGTGGTGGCGGCGGTGTCCTTTGCTCTTGCTGCTCAGATAGTGTGTCGTGACGACAACTGCGCGACTGCCGCACCCGTCATCGTCCCTCTCGTCACCATCCTGCTTGTCTGTGTGATCGTCAATGTCGTGTATGTTGTTGTTGTTGCCGTTGTTGTTGTTGTTGTTGTTGTTGCTGTTGTTGTTGTTGTCGTGCTGCTCTCGTGACACACCACCACGCACATGTGTACACCACCAACATACATAGGCGTCAAACAACACAGACAAACACGCGTACGGCGGCACCAACGCTGTCCGCGTGTAGCGCCGCAACAGTCGTGTACGCAACGAACAACAAGAGCAACAACAACAACAGTGAGACAACGATTGACTGCTGTTGTTGTTGTTCGTGTTGTTGTTGTGTCGTTGTTGTTGACGACGACAATGGTGTGTACAGCTCTGCTTGCCGTCACAGACAAGATAGGCATGTGCGCCCGTGTCATGGGCGACCACGCGCAGTGTACACAGCGTCGACGACGACGACGATTGCGGTGTGGCTCTTGCGCGTGTCGACGTGACCGCCACGACGCTGTCGTTGTTGCTGTTGTTGTTGCTGTTGTTATTGTTGTTGTTGCAGATAGCGAACCACGCCGCGTAGTCGCGCAATACCACCGACATGTGTGGCCGCTCCGCCGCCTCACAGCGCACACAGCGTTGCACGAGCGCACGCAACGCCGGTGACCACGACACGTCCGCGCGCAGCGATGGCAGTGGCTGCCGCTGATGTGTCCACCACGACTGCGCCGCCGTCGCCGCGCCATCGGCGAGCGCAATCGCGAGCACACCAAACGACCACACATCCACCGCCGCCGTCGTCAGCGCCGTCGTGGCGTTGACGACGTTGCTGTGTGGCAGGAAGGGTGACGGCGGCGGTGGCAGTGGCAGCTGTCGTGTCAGTGTCGTCGTCGCCATCGCTGTCGTCCTGGTCGGCGCTCTCGTCGATGATGACGACAACGCCGTCGCCTCATGCACGCCCTTGCTCTTGCTGTCGCCGTTGGTGTTGTTGTTGCTGTGACGCTGACCTTGTTGTGGTGTGGTTGCCGTGTCTGCTGTGCGTATGCACTCGGGCGGCGGCACCGTCAACGCCTCACGCAGCGTAAAGCAGAACAGCGACGTGTGCGCCGCACACACACGCCGTGCTATTGCAGTAGCTACTGTGCTCGACGTGTTGTTGTGCGTGTCGTGTGTGTCTGCACACAACGTCATGACGTCGGTTGGCGCTGTTGCTGTTGTTGTTGACGCTGTTGTTGTGTCGTGTAGTGCACTCGTCACGGCCACGAGCAGCGATCGCTCCACAGCCGCGTACTCGAGCCCGTCACTAAAGACGATGTCGCGGTGCCAACACGACATCGTCGTGTGCTGTTCGTCGCCGTTGTCGTTGTTGCTGTTGCTGCTGTTGTTGTTGTTGTTGTTGTTGTTGTTGCTGTTGTCATCGTAAAGCGTCGACGCGTCCAATGTTGCGGTTGCGTGCGCCATCGCCTCACGCACATGACACGCCGCAAAAATGTTGTTGCTGTGCACGCTGCCGTGTACGTGACCGCGAGCATGCAGCTGTGCGAGACGTCGTGCCACGGCGTGCAGCAGCGACGCGAGCACGCCCTCACGCACACGCACACATCGCCGCCGCCCCGCCATCTGCTTCATCGCCGCTGCACTCTCGTGTACACTGCAGCCGTCACTGCTCGTGCCATCGTCGTCGTCATCGTTGTTGCTCGTGTCGCTGTCGTACACGTCGTTGCCGTGCAGATACACGTGTCGCTCATACACGGCACCCACACTGCCGTGACGTATGTACGGAAACGCCAGCGCCACCGTCAGCGCGACAGCAGACGAAGACGACGGCGTGTTGCTGCTGTTGCTGCAGCAACAGTTGCCGCACAAGTGCAGCGCGGTCGTCGACGAGGACGGCCGCCGCTGCACACGTTGCTGCGTAGCTTCTTGTGTCGTTGTTGTTGTTGCTGCTGCTGCTGTTGTCATGTGTGCGTGTTGGGTGCACGACAGCGTATGCGTGTGACATGCACCCGCACACACGCGCACGCCGAGCAAGGGCAGATGCCATGCACGACTATCATCGTCGTCATCGTCATCGCTGCTCTTGCGATTGCTGTGCCTTGCATGTGACGATGTCGTCGACGATGGGGCCGTGGCCGGCGTGTGTAGCCTCATGTGTGTACAGAGCTGCTGCAGCAACGTCTGCAACAACGCCTGCGTCACTACAATGTGCGACAGTGCAGTGTTTGTTGTTGTTGCTGCTGCACTCGCAGACGGCGTGTCGTCATCGTGTGCAGTTGTCTGCTGCATGACACGTTGCTGTGCAGCGGCGAGCATCGCATGTGTGATGGCAAAAATGCGAACAACACACGGACGCGCTGTTGTCGTTGTCGTCGTCATTGTTGCTGCTGTTGTTGCAACGTCTGCAGCGCTGCACAAGGACGGTGACGGCGGCGGCGACGATGTGTGCAGCTCGCCACGCACCAGCACAGTGTTACAGCGTGCCGACGGCACACATGCGCTCTTGCTCGTGTTGTTGTTGTTGTTGCAACAACACCACGGACACGTATACGCAAACGACGCGCCCACAGCGAGGCACGTCGTCGCCATCGCCTCGGCGTCGTTGCCGCGTGTGGCCATCGTCCTCGTCGTCGTTGTTGCTGCTGTCGGTGACGATGGCGATGACAACGCAACCGCACCACCACGACCGCCGTCATCATCATCACCCGCACACGTCGTCGTCGTCACTGTCGCTGCTGCGGCTGCATCTTCTGCTGCTGCATCGCGTACACGTGCAGTTGTGTTGCGCAATCGCTGTCGCCGTCTGTTGTTGCTGTTGTTGTTCTTGTTGTTGTCACGAACCGCAGTCACGCTCGCGTCGTCCTCGTCCTCATCGCAACGACGACGATGACGATGACGACGATGATGGTGATGGTGATGTGTCTGCTGAAAGTAACGCCGCATCTTATCCGTCGCACTCGTGCCAACCGCGTCGTCCACATCAACACACACAGCAGCAGACGCAGCAGCAGCAGCAGCAGCAGCGACACACATCGCGGCACATTCGTCCTTGTCCTTGTTGCTCTTGTCGTCGACAGCAGCGTTGTTTGTCTTGTCATGTGCATTTGCTGCCGTGTAGTCGTCACACTCGTTACAAACAGCAGCAGCAGCAGCAGTTGTTGTTGTCGTTGTTGCTGCTGCGGCATGTGTGCCTCGTCGTGTTGCACACACCTCACGTGTGACTGCCGTCTCGCTTGCGGCGGCGTGTCGTCGGTCGTGCTGCTCACACGACGTCGTGTGTGCGTCACCGCTGCCACATCGCGTCAGTGCGGCGAGTATGCGTGTGCTGGTGCTGATGCGCGTAAAGGCGTCACTCAACACCTCTGTCATACACGTCGGTACAGGCATGGCAGCCGTTGTGTGCAACAAATTCGTGTTGTTGCTGCTGTTGTTGTTGCTGCATTTCTCCTCGTTGTCGCGTTTGCCTGTCATGGCTGCATGACGTCGTGGTCGTCGTTGTTGTTGTCGATAGTGTGGCTGCGTTGCCTGACGCCGCATTGTGTCCTGCGACATGCTGCCTCTCTCAGTGTTTGTATGTCAGCAAAGATATGTTTGTGTGTGCAGCGAACAGACAACCTACAACACGCTACGCATACACGTGCACACACGTGTACACATACTACTCGCACGATGGCGCACAAGCAGCAACACGCAGTGTTCTTGTTGACCTTGTTGCGCATATACGTCAGCAACAACACACACACACATACATGTATGATGACAAGCACGCAACACACTGCAGCTGCTATCGACGTGCGTGTACACACAACCACACACACACACACACATGTATGCACACACACATATGCACAACACGAGTACAACAACAATATATAGTCAGTATACGCGTGTCCACAACACACTTCACATGTTGCTTGCTGACAAACACACACACACAGACATACCAACACGCTCACAGAGACAACACACTCACACACATGTTCGCAAACACATACACGTGCTGCTGGTGTACGTGTATATACACATATGTGCATGTGTGAACATTGTTGCTTGCACGCATAGTGCGTATAGAGGACACAACGACGACGACACATACACACACACGCGCGTCAAAACAGCAGTCGCACAATGAACGCAAGCAGTCGCCACATGTACACACACATGCATACACACATATACATACACAGACATAGATACATATACACATACATATGCACACCAACACGCGCGCTTGCAAAGATGACACAAACGCATTAACTCACATGCACGCACACACGAGAAGCAGACTACAAGCTATCACTTTTTGTCCTGTCATGTTGCACACGTGCACGTACATGCAAACGTGTCTTGTGTATATGCATTTTGTTGTCTCTTTGTTTGCGTATGTAGTTATACGTATATAAATATATATGACATTGCGTGTGTGTGTGCGTGTCGCACGCGTATATGCATTGTACACATTTGCCTGCGCACGAGCGTGTTTGTATACACGTGTACACATGTGCATGCGTAAGTGTGTATGTATATGTGACATTGTATGCGTCAGCACGCATGCACAATCTACTTGTACATGTGTGCTCGTGTACTTGTATGTATGTGTGTGGTGTGTGTGTGTGTGTGTGTGTGTGTATGAATGTAAGTGTGTAGTGTGTGTGTGTGTGTATGTGTAGTATGTGTGCAATGTGTATAGATGTATACATGTGCATCTGTGTTGCATACGTGTGTGTATGCATACTCTACGTACTATGCTATCCGCCTGCTACTACGACTGCTACACACACACGAACAACACTCACACACTCACACAGCAGCACGAGGGGCAACAACAACAACAACAACATAAACTAACAGCAACACTACGATGACATGATGTTGTCGTACAGCTTCGCGAACAGGTCATCATCGTCGTCGCCGCCGCTCGCACCACGGCTACGATGTGCATGCATACGCACTGGCACGGATGACGCAACAGCACCAGTCGCCGCCTTGTTGCTGTTGTTGTTGTTGCTGTTGTTGTTGTTGTTGCTGTTCGCGCGTATGCGTGTGGCTGGCACGACTGTTGTTGTTGCAGTTGCAGCAGCAGCAGCAGTGCCTGCGGTCGGGCTCGTTGCCGTCGTGCTCGCATTGCTGCCACTGCTCCCCACATTGCTCAGCGTCGACACGGACACGAGCAGCGATGACGTCGTCGTCGTCGCCGTCTCATCGCTCTCACTGCTGCTGTTGTTGTTGTTGCTACCGCCGCCGTGTGCTGCACAACAAGTGTGCTGCTGCTGTTGTTGTTGCGTGTGTGTGCAATGTGCAGCAGCAGCGGCATGGCTCGCACCACTGCTGCTGCTGCGTGCAACAGCATCACGTGGCAATGGTGCCGTGTCGCTTGCAGCGAACATTGTCGACATCGCCGCCGTCATCGCGTCCGCCGCTGTTGTCCTTGTCACTTCTGCTGCCACTGCTGCTGTCGCTTGTTTGCTCGCAGCAGCATCGACAGCGGCAGGTGCCGCTGCAGCGGTGGGTGTTGTTGTTGTTGTTGCCAGTGATAAGGCAGAGGTCGCCTTGTTGTTGCTACAGAGGATGCTGTTGCTGTCGTCACCACCACTCCTCGCCGCCGTCACTCTTGTCGTTGTTGCTGCTGCTGCTGATGATGATGTTGACGCTGCTGTTGTTGTCGACGTTGTCGTTGCTTGCATGGCGTGTGGCACAAGGTCAAGCTTCTCGGCCGCGACACGCGCTGCTTGCAGGAACGGGTGCTGCAGCGCCTCTGCCGCCGTCAGCCGCTGCAGTGGATCGGGGTGTAGCAGGCCTTGCACAAACGACACCGCATCACGGCCGACACCGCGCCAGTTGACGCTGTTGCAGCGCGGAACGCGGCGCTGCTGCTGCACCAGCGTCGCGCGCGTCGTCGCATTGTACGGAAAGCAGCCACTGAGCAGCACATAGGCAACGATGCCAACAGCATACATGTCCAGCTGCCGGGCAATCGCCGCCGTGACTGGCTTGCGCACCCACCCATGTGCCAGCACCCACTCGAGCATCTCCGGAGCGAGATAGCGCTCTGTGCCACACGGCGTGAGCAGCAACACGCGATGATCGTCACCGTCAACGCCGTCGACGCGCGAATGGCTCGTCGCTGCTGATGTTGTTGTGGCTGTTGTGGCTGCGGTTGTGGTGGTGTTGCTGTCCGCATGGCTGTTGCTCGGCGAGGAGCAATGGTTGTGTGCACCTGCAGTGGCAACAGCAGCGGGCAATCGCGGTGGCCGTGCTGCTCGCACCGTTGCCGTGTGGCTTGCGTGTGGACTGCTGCCGTTGTTGCTGTCGCTGCTGCTTGTCGCTGCCGCTGCTGCTACAGCGGTGGTGGTAGTGATGACACCTGCACCTGCAGCAGCAACGGCGTCGGCGGCGACTGCGCAACTGCTGTCCTTGTTGACGTCACACGGCGAGCGTGTGCGCGTGCGCGCAGGGTGCAACGTCATGTTGCTCGGCAGCGACTGCGAGCGCACCACGGCAGAGGCTGACGCGTTGTCTGCGGCGTGCATGGTGCGTGTCGCGGCCGTGTGGTGGCCGTCATTGTCGCTGCTGTCGCTGCTGTCGTTGTGACGACGTGCTGCACACGTTGTGTATGCAGACTTACTGCTGTAACTCGGCGTCTGTGCGCGCATCGCAGTCGTGACTGCTGCTGCTGCTGCTCGTGTTGTTGTTGCTGTGCCGCATGCATCATGTGCGCGATGCTCACTCGTCGTCGTGCACTCTGCGTATCGTGATGATGATGATGTAGCGGCGTGTAGTATGCCAGGTGTTGTTGCTGCTGTTGCTGTTGTTGTTGTTTTCAGTGTGGTTGCCACGCCTGCCGCAGCGACAAGCCAATGTGCGTGTGCACCGTCACGACACGTACCGCCTGTGCTGCTGCTGCTGCTGCCGTCGTCCTTCTGCTTGTTGTCGTCGTGTTCGTCGCTCCTTGCGTGACTGCGCACTGCCGCCATTGTCGGCATCGTCGTCATCGCTGCCCCTGCTACACGCGCCACGGGCGATGACGTCGCGTGTGCTGCAGCAGCCGCGCTGTCATCGTCACTGCTGCATGCTTCGCTGTCGCTGTCCTCAGCAGCTGCCGTCGCCACTGTCGTGACGCAGTCATCACTCGTCTGCGACGCACTGCGATTGTTGCTCGACACGCCGCTCACTGCATCGCTGTCGTCACCGTCACTGTCGCTGTTGTTGTTGTTGCGTGACGTCATGTGTGCGTGTTGCTGTTGCTGTTGTTGCTGTGTTGTTGTTGTTGGCAGCGGTGGTGGCGGCGAGGACGACGACGAGGTGTGCGAATGTGCGGCTGTGACGGCGGGTGATGGTGGCGACAGGTGCATCGTTGCCGTAGCAGCAGCAGCAGCAGCGGCAGCACGAACAGGAGTAGCACTCGTCGCTGTCGCGGATTGTGCGCTTGCACTCTGCACCGTCGCCGCCGTTGCCGCCGCCGCTGCACTTGTTGTTGTCGTGACGGTGGCGGTGCTGCTGTTCATGCAGCTATTGTCGCTGCTGAGCGTCGCGTGCGCAGCCGCTTCGGCGACGGCGTCCTCGACGTCGTAGTACGCCGTGAGCAAGTTTGCAGTCGATGGCAGTGGGGTGGGCATCGCTGCGCGCAGTGCATAGCTGCTGCTGCTGCTGCTGCTGTTGTTGTTGTTGCTGTGATTGCGTGCACCCATCGTCATCACGCGTGTTGTTGTCGTTGTTGTTGCGTAAGGACGGGTGAGTGCGGCATGTGGTGGAGGTGTGATGGCAGGCGAGTTTGTCACCGCAGCACGCGCATTGCTGCTGTTGTTGCTGTTGTGATTGCGTGCAGTCGCAAAGGCAGCAGCAGCAGCAACGCCACTGCCGCCACCACGCGGTGCTGCGCACGGCGGCAGTGATGCTGTGTCGCCGTCATGTGCAGCTGCAGCAGCTGTTGTTGTTGTTGTTGTTGCGGTTGTCGGTCGTGTGCGACGTGACAGACCAAAGTCGATGAGTGTCATGCGCAGCAGTCGATCGGCGTGACGAGCCGGTGTAGGGCGCAGTGTGCGATAGCGTTGTGCGTGTGTGAGGGTGGCTGCTGCCGTTGCTGCTGTTGTTGTCATCGTCGTCGTGTCTCTTGTCATGGCAGCAGACGAGGATGACGATGATGATGACGAGCGCGACGGCAACGACACGGTCGTAGCAGTCACAGTGTCAGCGGCTGTTGCTGTTGCTCGTGTTGTCGTGTGGTACGGCAGTGCAGCGGCGCCAAGCTGCAGATGCGGCGGCGCCGTCGCTGTCCTCGCGGCGCGTCGCATAGCGCGTCGCATCATCGCACCACTGCTGCTGCTGCTGCTCTCTTCATCATCATCATCATTGTTGTGGTGGTGGCCCTTGTCGTCGTCGTCGTCATCGGCGCACTCGGCGCGCTCGACGGGCAGTGCCTGAGGCCACCGTGGTGAACTGATGCACGGCGAGCCAATCGCACTCGTCACGACGCCACGCACCGCACAGCGCTGACGCCGGTCGTCATCGTCGCTGTCCTTGTCGTCTTGTCCGTGTGCAACAACAGCAGCAGCAGATGCACGAGTAGGAGCTGTAGCAGCAGCTGTAGTAGCAGCACACGACAGCGTGTGCATGGCCGCCGCCTGCTCGTCCTCGGCTTTGCTCGTACACCTGCCTACGGTGTCGTGTATGCAGTGCAGCGGAGCATCAATCAGCGACAGCAACAGATTCTCCAGCTTGATGTCGCGGTGCAGCAGGCCAACGTCGTGGTGCAGGTAGTGCAGCGTCACGAGCAGCTGAAAGAGCAGCAGTGCCGTGCGTGCCTGCGAGGGCGGGCCGAAGCGATGCAGATACTGCCGCGCGTTCAGGCTGCCGCGGTGCAGCTTGAGGGCAATGACGAACTCGTCCGGCGTGCGCAGGGCCTCGTAGAAGAGCGAGCAGCCCGTGTGACGCAGCTGTCGTAGCACAGATATCTCACGCTCGACCTCGACGAGCTCACGACGCTGACTTGTTTGCTCAGCAGGTGTGACTGCTGCTGCTGTTGTTGCTGCTGTTGCTGCGTGCTTGCCGTGTTGACGTTGTGATGGTCGTGGCTGACCACGTTGCATGGCGACAGCGTCACCCGCTGCTGCTGCTGCTGCCGCCGTCATCATTGCCGCATCCGTTGCTCGCCGCTTAGCTTTACGCGGAATGACCTTGATGGCGACTACAGCAGGCGCGCAGTCAGACGACATGCTTGTTGCTGCCTGCGTCCATGTCGACAGTGACGTCGTCTTTGCAACCTCATCGCCGTCACCACCACTGCATGTTGTTGCTGCTGCTACTGTTGTTGTTGTTGTGTTCATGATGGTGGGCAGCGGCTGTAGTGGCAGGGCAGCGTACACCTCACTGAACGCACCCGTGCCTACGCGATCGACCAGAGGGTTGTACACATACACGTCTTGCAAGTCGTCAACGTGACGACACAAGTGTCGCAGTGGCTGCTGCTGTTGTTGTTGTTGTTGCTGCTGCTGCTGCTGTGATGGCGACAATGTTGTTGTCGTTGTTGTTCGTGGCGCTCGCAGTGTTGCATGCTTGCTGCGTGCGCCATCCGCGGCCGCACGCAGTGACAGTCGCACTCGCGGCAGTGCCGGCATCGACACGGCGCGCCAGCAGCCGCGCGGCCATCGTAGCCACCGCTGCGGCACGGCATACGCGCCGCCGCCGTCGCGACAACGCCGTGCGTGACAACAGCCGTCACCGTCATGGTCACGGCTATTGTTGTTGTTGTTGTTGTTGTCATCGTTGTTGTGGCAGCTGTGATGGCAGTAGCGACAGCGTAGCTGTTCCGTGTAAAAGTGTCGCTCATACGCATACAGCGGCAGTCCACCAAGCGCCATGACCTCGGCACACTCCTTCAGCAACTCGTGGTTGGCCACATCGCCCTCGCTCACTCCCGCCACACGCGCTGCCGCGTAGGCGGGCACACGGCGTGTGTGCACAATGAGTCGTGCGGGGTGATGCAGCACGAGGGCACGATCACACGCACGCACCGCCGCCACAGCCGCACGACTGTCACTGCGACTGTGACCGTGTTGTTGTTGTTGTTGTTGCAGGGAGGCGAGTAGTGTCGCGGGTGGCGCCGAGGCAGCACGCGGACGCAGCAGCGTGCGCAGGTGCTGCTGCAGCGCAAGTGCACGTCGACGCTGTCGCAGCAGCTGACGCTCCTTCATCGCCGTGGCTGCGACTGCCGCGTCTGCACATTGCGTGCAGTCGTGTTGCTTGCTCGTGTCGTCATTGCTGCCGCTGCTGCGGCTGCTGCTGCCGCGACTGTTGTTGTTGTCGCGTGCTCCACGGTCACGACGTGTGGCGCGCGCTGTTGCTGCAGCAGCAGCAGCCGCTGCGACTGCCTTGTTGTCTGCCACAGCATCGTCTGAGCACAGCGCATCGGCGACGACGACGTCGGCACCGCCTTCGTCTGTCGTCGCTGCCAACAGCGCAGTGGCGCCTGCTATAGTAGTGGATGCTGATGTGGCCGTGGCAATGGTTGTTGCTGTTGCGCTGCATGACGACTGCGCCGTTGCGTGCACATTGCCACCGTCCTCGCGTGCCTTGTCGGCTTCGCCGCTGTGCTCCTCGTGCTGCTTGTCCTTGTGTTGTTGCTCCTGCTGCTCTGTTGTCATGGCACGCGTGTTGTCATGGTCGTTGCTGTGCTGTCGCCGTCTGCGCGTGTCACTGCTGCTGCTGCTGCTGCTGCGTCGATGAGAGTGACGGCGATGCGGGTGGTGATGATGACTGCAGCCAGGTATGGGCTCGTCACTGTGCTTGTTTGCACTGCATCCTCTTGCCATTACTGCTGTTGTTGTTGTTGTTGTGCTGTCAGTCTTGTCGTCAGCAATGCTGTTGTTGCCGTTGCCGTTGTTGCTGTATGCACGTTGCAACGCCAGCATCAGCGCGGGTGACAGCGGTCGTGTGGCAAAGGCCGAATAGTTGCCATAATTGCCTGCAAGCACGTAGTGATCCGACGGCAGCGGCTGCTCACGCACACGATGTACACGCCACCAACGCAGCCGGTCCATGACTTGCAGCACACGTGCCTCACGCGCCAGCGATGCTGCAGCGGCAGTGTTGCCGTTGTTGTCTCGACAACAGCAACAGCTGCCACAGTACGGGCAACAACAGCTACAACCGTAGCCTCGCTCGCGGCAGCCAGTGCGCGACAAGGTGCCATGTGCAACGTGCTGCACGGCTCCTGCAGCAACGCCGCTGACACGCTCGTCCTCTGCCATGACCACTGCGCTGCCCTCGCGTGTTTTGCTTTTTGTGTGTCTCTGTCTGTCTGTGTGTCACTCTATGCACCTATGCTTGTGCTGCGCACATGCTCGCACGCCTACACGCAGCGTGTATGTCACGTGTACGTGTGTGAGTGTATGTGTGTGTGTGTGCACGACACTGTGCACACAAAAGAAGAGCAAGCAAGTACAACATTGCAAAGGCAAGCATGCAGACATGCATTGTAGCTGCAGTCACGTACACAACAACGACACACATCTGTATGTACACACGCACGCACACACATTTATACATGCACACACACACACGATGCTTGTCACAATGTCGCCTTATCATGTTACGCACGTACACACACATACACACAGAAGAGAGCACGTACACGCTACTCTGCACAATATGCACACGCGCACTACACCGCACTCTGCCCTTCGCGTCGCTGCGCCAGCTCGTACAGCCCCTCCTCCTCCCACTCGGGCACGAGCAGTGCGATCATGTGCTGCAGTGGTATGGCAGGACTAAACTCAC
>JAKVQF020000758.1:0-25009 GCA_023091115.2 Trypanosomatidae sp. Fi-14 | reverse complement strand
TTTGTGACGCTGACGTGCGGTGACGACGGCGGCGGTGAGGTGGCGGCGGCGGTGGCGCACACCGAGGCGGCCGCGACAGCAGCCGAGGACGAGCTGCGTCAGCTGGAGGAGCAGCTGCAGCACAAGAGCAGCAGCAGCAACAACAACGACAGCGCTGCTGCTGCGCACATGACTGTCGCACGCGCGGTGACGCACGACTCGCCAGCGGCAGCGCACGTACGCAGCCCGTTTGTCACCTTTGCGACACAGCTGGCCGAAGTGCACGCGCAGCTTGTGCTGATGCGGCAGGTGTGCAGGGCGCTGCTGAAGGCGGACGCGACGGCGCTGCGCGACGAGCGCGTGAGCGCCGCTGACGTGCGTCTTGTCAGCGCACCGACGTGGCGCGCACGCGAGCAGCAGCTTGTGCGGGCGTGTGCGCAGCTGCGCCGCAAAGCGACAGCGCTGCAGGCAAGCACAACTTGGTCATTGCAGCAGCGACAGCAACACGAGCAGCAGCAGCAGCTGACATCACGCAGCCTGGCCGAGGTGCAAGAGATGCTGACTGAAGTGCAAGACGCGGCGACGGCGGCGGCCGAGCAGCTGCGCCGCGCCACCGCCGCACGGCGCGTGCGCGATGCGCAGCTGGCGACCTTCGCCGACGAGTGTCGACGTCTGACGTCGTGGTGTCTGCAGCAGCAGGCCAACCTCGAGGCGATGCGCGACGCGGAGCATGTGCAGGAGTTTTGCGCCACCCTCGTCGCCAACTACGCGGTCATGTCACAAAACTTTGCCTATCTGCGCACGAGCGTTGACGCGTATGTGCGTGGCAACGTGGCCGCGGTGCGGGCGGCGCTGCGCGACGCACACGAGCGTTATGTGTACCTGCAAGTAACGGCACTCGAGCAGCTGGCGCACACGCTGTATGAGCTGCACCCGCAGTCGCCGCTCGAGGCGGAGGCGGAGCGCTACGCCGACTACACGACGCGCCTCGCCACGTTTGCGCGTGCCATGTGCGCGTATGTGCGCAGCACGGCAGCAGACGACGTACGCAAGAGTCGCAACAATGACGTCGAAGACGACGACGACGGCAAGGATGCTGTCAGCACAACGGCGACGCGCACGCGACAAGCGCATGCGCTGCTGCGTGCAGCGGACGAGGTGGCGACGTTGCTGCAACAGCCGCCACCGTCTGCCTCGACGAGGGCAACGAGCAGCACCGGCAACACCGCGAACAGCATGACGTGTGCACAGCTGCCGCGTGAGATTCGCAGCTTCGCGGCACGCGCGCGTGCGCTGCGTCGCGCTTACGGCAGCTTTCGTGACGCTACGCTGTGCCGCGCAACGTTTCTCGCGTCGGTCGACGACGTCGACGCCCGCGCGGTGGCGCGGCAGCGCGAGCTGGACGAGGCGGTGCGTGAGCTGAAGGCGTGGGCGAACGCGACGGCACACGGTGAATCGTGGCGTGATGTGTACGGCAAGCTCGTCGAGCTGAAGCGGACAATACAGCGCGAGCAGCAGGCGTACGAGAAGCACACGACGACCAACAAGTGACACACACACATATACATACAATGGTGCATATACGCGGTAGACGTTCTGTAGAGCATGTGTCGCACGTTGCGCATGTGCGTTTGCACGCCTCACCTTCTCGTTCTCTGTATACAGCAACATGCACAATGTGACGCAGACATGCATGCATATGTGTGTGCCTGTGCATGCTTGTATGCTGTCTTGTTTGCATCATTGTCTTGCGTAGCAATGCCACCGAAGCGCACAGCCGCAACAACAGCAGCCGCGGCGACGGCGGCTGGCGGCGGTCGTGCCGCAAAGAAGAAGGCGTCGAGTGCGAGTGGCACGACGACAGGAGGCAGTGGTGGTGGTGCGGCCGCGACGGCAGTTGACGAGCTGCGTAGCATGGAGGATCTGCACACGACACTGGCGCACGCGCAGGAGGTGCGCACGCACATGCAAGCGGAGCGCGACGCCGCCGACGCGGCGTGGTCGGTTGTCAAGCAGGAACTCGAGCACGCCCGCCTACGCGTGCACAACACCGCCGCCGAGCTCGAGGAGGGCGAGCGCGCACACCAGCTCGAGATGAAGGTGTACAAGCAAAAGCTGCGCCACTTGCTGTATGACCAGCGCGTCAGCATCAAGCAGCTGCGCGACGAGAGCGACGCGGCGCTGCAGCTCGCCGAGGCGGCGCATGAGCGCCGCATGGCCGACATACACGCCGAGCGACAGCGCCGCCTGAAGGAGGTGCAGCAGGCGGTGGAGCAGAGCGAGGCGCACATGATGGAGCAGCGCGACTCGCACGCGTACATGGTGCGCGTGACGAAGCGACAAAACCACGAGCGCGAGCTGGCGCGGCTGCGTGCCGCGTACGAGGCGAAGCTGAGCACACTGCGCGAGAGCCTCGAGCTGCGACGCCGTGCCGAGGTCAATGACGCGGAGCAGCGCCGCAACGAGCACATCAACCGCCTCGTCGAGCAGCACGCGAGCAAGTTTGCCGAGGTCAAGGCGTACTACAACAACATCACGAAGAACAACCTCGACATGATACAGTCGCTGAAGGACGAGATTGCGGTAATGCGGCAAAACGACGAGCACAATGAGGCGCTCATGTATGAGATTGAGAAGGAGAATGGCAGCTTGGCGGCGCCGCTGGCGCAGGCGCAGCAGGATGTGGCCGAGCTGCAGACGAGGAAGCAGCAGCACCTGCAGAACAAGCAGAGCCTGCGCATGACGACGGCGCGACTGCACATGCTGCAGGGCGAGCTGCGCACCTTGCGCGAGCAGCACGCCGCCCTGCAGACACAGTTTGCGAGCGTGACGAGCGAGCGCGAGGAGCTGCGCGGCCGCTTCGAGGCGGCCCTGCGCGAGGCCATGGACGTTGTCAGCGAGCGCAACGCCGACCTGCAGCAGAGCCTGCTCGAGGCGAATGCGCTCGTCGAGGCGCGCGATGCGCAGTTTGCCGGTGTGCTGCAGGCGATGCAGCTGCCACCGTCGACGATGACGAGTGTGTGCGAGGCGATTGACGTCGAGCTGCGTGCGCGCAACCAGACGATCAAGGACCTGCACTTTGAGCTGCGCAAAGCGGAGCAGAAGGTGCATGCGGTGCTGCAAGAGTATGAGCGGCGCTGTCGTGCTGCCAAGCTGCCTGCGCTGTCGCATGACAGCTTTACACGTGCACGTGATGTCACCGAGTAGTGCGCACATGTGTACGTTTGTAACACTTCTTGCGCGCACACATGCACACAACAACGATGACAAGGATGTATAGCTGTGTACATACACAAGGACAAGAGCAGACAAACACACGGCGTGTCATTGTGTGTGTATGTGTGCAGACATGTACATGACGCGCCGTGTGCACTTGTGCTTGCGTTTGCTTTGCAGTGTGTCTTGACACGCACACACGCACACACATACACACATAGTGTTGTGACGCGATGAAGCAGTGCATCGAGGCGCGTCGTCATCGCGCCGTCAATGCGTTTTGCATCGACGTCGATGACCTGTTGCGCGCCGCGACGGCGACGACTGCGACTGCGCAGTCTGACAAGGGCACGTATGGCTGCTGCAACGGCGGCGGTGTTGCTGCTGTGCAGTGGTCACGCGGTGACGCGGCTAGTGCGGCGGTGCTGCCACCCATGTCGCCTGCCGACCCGGTGGTACTGAACGAGGTGCTGCGTCACCCTGCACGCGCGCTGCGCACACAACAGCAGCAGCAGCAGCAGCAACAACAACAACACGCACTACCGCTACGCACGCGTCGTCGGCAGTCGTGCCACACACGCGCGACAACAACAACAACACGACAACAAGACAATGACATGGACAGCGACAACGTCGACGCGATTGCTGCGTACGCGACGAGCACAGCTGCAGCAAACGACGATGCAATGCACGACACGTTACAAGCGGCAGCACAGCAGCCACCGTTACAGCAACAAGCAACGCAGCGTGTTGTGTGGGAGCAAAACGGCGTGCGAGCGACGGTGCAGCAGCTGCTGCGACACCGTGCACCTGTGCACGCAGACGCAGACACGGGCAACAACAACAACAGCAACAACGATGATGTCGACAGCAGACCAGTCGCGCCGCTGTCGCTGTGCGCCCACCCCGCCACTCTGTCACGAGCAGCAGCAGCAGCAGCAGCGATGGCAAGCAGCAGTAGTGGCGGCAGCTGCGGCACACGTATCGATGCGTATGACAAGTACACACACACGCACAACAAGAACAACGCTGGTGCTGGCTACCGTGACGATGGCGCGGCGCCGTCGTGGCAGTTGCCCTTGCAACAGCATCGACACGACCAGCACGTTGCCCTGTCGTCGTCGCGGCACACACACGCGTGTCAGGCGGCGCTTGCGGCGCCGCGGTCAACACCGCAGCAACAGCAGACGTCTGTGCGACCGCTGCTTGTGCTGCTGCGTGGCAGCAGCACAGCGGACAAGCGCACGACAAGTGGCGCGGGTGCCGGTGGTGGCGTGGCAAGGTCGTCGCCGCCGTTGTCGTCCTGTGCTACGCGACCGCTGCTGCGTAGTACGTTTAGCTCGACACTACACGGCTTCGCGCCTGTGCATCCGCTCACGCGCGTGCTGCCTGGCCCCTTCAGACGACAAGCGGCGGTGGCGGCTGCGATGCACACGAGCGCGACACGCACACGGCGACCAAAGCGCAGATAGCCATGCGTGCGTATGCGTGCGTATGAGTATGGTGTGTGTGGTGTGTGTGGTCATGTACAATATGTCGCAAGGCACGCACGTGCACAAACATGTGTGTGTGTGTGTGCGTGTGTCAATGTGGCATGGTATGTGTACAATGTGTGTATGTCTCTTGTGTGCTTGTGTAGACGTGCAGAGGTGAGCGTGCGTGCGCTGCTAGCACACGTAGAGTAGTAGACAGTCGCTATACATAAACGTATACACACACATACACAGACACAGACACACACGCACACGCATACACACCGTGTGTTGTTGTTGTTGTTGCCGCGAGTGACACGACATAGAGCAACAGTACACGTCACAGATTGCACACACATACACACATACATACACGCACTCACGCATACACATGATCAGCGACCTGTTTCGTGGTCATGGTCGGCGTCACGACGACGAAGCTGCAGATGACGACAGTGACGACAATGACGTAGTGGCGGCGGCAACGACACATGCAGTGCGACGTCATCGTCGTCGTCGTGGTAGCAGTGGCGCAGCAGCAGCAGCAGCGGCAGCAGTGCGTGGCGGTCATGACGACGACGACGATGACAGCGACGAAGGCGACAGCGCACAGCAGCGCAACGAGGCGCTGCTGCGTGAGTGTGCAGCACAGGTGCAGCGCAACCTGAAGACGCACATACACACGCCGAGTGTCATGCACACACTCGCGTCATACTACACACGCACGCGGCCCGTCGTGTACGGTCGCCCGTTCTGCGTCAGCCTCAGCTGCGCCACGTTCCTCTTCCACATGCAAATGGCGCGCATCAGCGTCGCCGACGTGGAGCTGTACGTGCAGCTGCTCATCTGTGTATTGGCNGACGGCGCAGCTGCGCCACCCATTTGTGCAGCAGGTGCTGCGTGGCTACGTGCTTGGCCTGCCCACCCCGCCCCCCTGTCGGCACAGTGTGCACGGCGTCGTCCTGCTGCCACCGTCGCAGTATCGCGCCTTTGCCACCCTGGCGACGGCGCTGCTGGCCCGCGGCGCGGGACTCGTGCCACGCGCCATCACACATCAGTTCCACACACAGCTGCACAAACACTGCGAGGCCGCCGCCCCGCTCGTCGCCCACCGCGCCCTCGCCCTGCTCGTGCAGTCGGTGCCGCACATCGACGTTGGCGAGCAGGTGCGCGCACTGCAGTATGTGCTGCGCACACGGCCGCAGAAGGTGAATGTCGACTTTTTGCTCGCGTGCTACGCGCGACTGCGGCGCGCCGTGCCGTCGCCGGCGCACGCGCCGTCGTTTGCGCGCGCGTTGGCGATACACTGCAGTGAGCTCTTCTTGCGCTTCCACTCGCCGGTGCGTCGCGCCTATGTGGAGGCGTACCTGTACCCGGCTCTGTGCCACCCGGACATGCGTGGCTACCTGGCGCTGCGGGCGACGCGGCAGCATCTGCTGCGCGAGCTGCTGGCGCACTGCGCCCCCGGCATGGGCACGAGCAGCCCGTACTACCTGTGTCTGTGCGCGCTGCTGCAGCCGTGCGTGAATGACGCGGACGAGGTGCGGGCGGCCATTGAGCTTGTCGCGATGCTGAGCTGTCGCATGCCGCACGCCGCCTTCTTTGTCGCCACACTCGCCGTCGATGTGCGCATGTCGGTGTCGATGTACGGCAAGGTGCTGCTGGCGCTCGTCCGTGGCGTGGGCCTTGCCATGGCGGGGCGGCCATCTGTCACTGCCTCGCGCACTCGTCCGCGCCGCAGCAGCAACGACGACGACGACGACGACGACGACAACAGCAGCGAGGACGACGACAACAGCGAGGACGACAACGGGGCGGTGACGTCGCGTGACGCGGTGGCGGCCGTCATGCGGCGTGATCGCACCAGTGTGTACAATGTGCTGTACACGCTGCGCGAGGTTGTGCGCACGTGTGCGACGACGGCGTCGCGTCGCGCGGTCGACATGCTGCACGCACTGCGCATCGCCATTGCCCCGACAACGGTCGAGGCGCTCGGCAAGCTTGCACACGCCACCTTTGACGCGACGAATGACGACGGCGAGGACGGCACTGCCGCCGCAGCAGCAGCAGCAGCAGCGGTGATGGCGGCGCGTGCGCATGAGGACGTGGCGGGCGGCGTGTGCGGCGGTGATGGCGCACTCGACGCGCAGCTGATGTGTGCGGAGCTGGCGATGGTGTTGCACCACAGCCACCTCGACGCGGCGGTGGCGTCGGCGCTGACATACTTCGCCGATGGCGCGACGCCGTGTGCGGCGTGTGGGCTGCCACGCAGCAGTGCGCCGTTGTGCGCCGTGGCTGGCACGCTGCACCTGCCGCAGCACGCGAGCATGTCGCGCGTCCTCGGCACCCTCGCCGAGTGCGCCGGCAGCCGCGAGCTGCACGAGCTCCTCATACAGCAGCTGCGCGATCCAAAGGCGCAGATGCGCGGCAGTGTGCACTATCTCGTCTACCACATTTGCGCCCACGCCGGCCCGCACCGCACGACCGTCTTTGTGGCCCTCGAGCCGTACATACGCGGCACGCTCATGGCGCTCGTCAGCGCCGATCGTCACGACAGTGGCAGCACCGCGACGACGTCGACACCGTCATTGCCGGCAGCGGCGACGTCGTCGGCGTCGATGATGACGCGGGCGCGTAGTGTAGTGAGCAGCGAGGCGCGTGCGAGTGTGCTCATGCTGCACGTCAAGCTCGCCGCACTGCTGTCAGGCAGCCTGGACGCGTCGTATGTGCAGACGATTGTGCACGTGCTTGGCACGCTGTCACTGCGCAACCACCACGACGCCCTCGCGCTGTGGTGCATGGGCAACATGCTGCTGCGCACGTGTCGCAGCCACCTGCTCGACTTGTTGCCCACCGATCCGCGTGACAACCGCTACTGCGTCGACCACGCCGCCTGCGCGCCTGACACGGCGGTGTGCGCCGACAATGCGCAGCTCGTGCTGCGGCTGCTCGACCGCGCGCATCACTTTAGTGCGGCGATGCGCAAGCTAGTGGGGCCGTGTGTGTGCCGCCTCATGCAAGACTACAACCTGCAGACGCCGAACATTGTGCACGCGTTGCTGTCGACGCACGGCTGCGTGCCGGTCGGCTTGCACGCCCTCGGCGCGCTCGCGCTGCCGGTGGGGGCGGAGAGTACGTTCTGGCGCTTTTGGCTCGCACAGCTGCGCCGCTCCGCACCGGCGCGGACGGCGCTGATGGCGGCGATTGCGCGCAGCATTGCGCTGCGCTTCCGCGTCGCTACTCCTGCCGAGGCAATTGCGCTGTCGGCGGAAGAGGACGAGGACAACGGCAGCGGCAACAACAACAACAACAACAGCACTGCTGCGGCAGTGACGGGTGAGGCGACGGCGCACGTGTTTGCCGTGTGCGTGTACGAGGCAATGAAGCGCAACGCGGCACTGGCGCGAGTGCTGCTCTACATGACATCACAGTGGCTGCGACAAGCGGGGCACACGCCTGGCAAGTATGTCTGTCTGCTGTACATGTGCACCCAGCTCACCCTCACGATCGCCACACGCGGGGCCGGGGTGGCGGGGGTGGAGCTGGCCGCCGAGACGCCGCACGACCGCGACGTGTTCGTCGATGCCGCGCAGAAGGCGGCGCGCACGCTGCACGCGCAACAGCCGCGCCTATCGAAGCTGTCACCACTGGTACGTCGTGACAATGTCGCGTTTTATCGTCTGCTGCAGCGACTGCAGTACAAGGTGAGGTGTACGACGGCGCTCGTGAGCGGCACGCCACCGCCGCCGCTGCCCGCACACCTGAGCAGCAGTGGCAGCAGCGTCAGCCTCGATGATGACAACAACAACAACAATGATGACGATGCTGATGATGATGGTGTGGATGTACGTGTAGTCGACCCACATGTCCTACAGCGCAGCAAAAACGGCGACAGCGATGCGACGATGTCTGCGTACGCGGCGTACAATGACAATGTCGTCTTTGCACCCGTCGACGGCGTCGACGACGCGGCGACGAGCACAACAACAACAACGCGACCTGCACAGCGGCCTGTCATGGTACACGACAGTGGCAATGCCGACGACGACAATGACGACAACGACGCACACGATGTGCGCATGACGCTCGACGAGCTGCAGCACGCCGACGACGATGGCGTCTTTGACAATGACGACAGCGCCGGCGTCGTCGACGTTGACGAGGCCGACGGCAGCGACGCCACTGTGCACACCGCCGACGCCGCCGTCGTGGACGACCTGACCGCACTCGCGGCACTGCAGTCGACTGTGCCGACGGCAACGGCGTCGACGCGGACGGCGAAGGTGACAGCAGCGGCAGACGCAGCAGCAGACGACGCAGACACACAGCGCACCGCGTCACGACGCACACACGGCGTCACGGCACACGTGCAGACGACAAGCACAGACGTGACGGCGACGTCTGCTGTTCGTGCACGCAATGACAACAACGACGACAATGGCGTCAGCGGCAGCGCTGCGGCCGACACTGCACCAACGCACACCATGACAAGAGCAGCACAGCAACAACAAACGCAAACGCCGCCGTCGCGTGCACAGCGCGACGTGACGCGTCGTCACCACGACAAGGCTGTATCGGTGCCAGCAGAGCGCACGGTGGCGACGTCGCCCATCACGTCATGGACAGAGCCGTCGGCAGCAGACGAGCACGAGGACGAGCGCGACAACGAGGACAAGGACGACGATGAGGCGGTGGTGCGCGTGCCAACGCGCATGACGTGGCACGAGCCGGACATGTCGACGCTGCTGATGCACAGCGAAGCGAGCGACGATGGGACGGCGATTGCTGATGTGGACGTGCCGCAGCTGCAGGCCGCGCACGCGCACACGGCGACAACGGCGCTGCCGTCGGTGCTCGTGCTCGAGTACCTGCGCACGCATCAGGGCACTGACTCGCTGCAGCACGAGATGCAGCAGCTGAATGAGCGGTGGGTGCAGCAGCAGCTGCTCACTCACGCAGCGTCGACAGCAGCGGCAGCAACACCACAGTATGCACTGCAGACGGTGACAGTCGAAGGACGTGTGAACAACTATAGTCGACCGCACACCGACGACACGGACCGCGTGCCGTCGTCGACGCTGCAGCAGCTCGTGCGACTCGAACATGTACGCCCTGCAGTGCCCCCTGCGACAACAACAGCAACAACGCATGCTGCAGCCGTCGCAACTGGTGCAGCAGCTGCTGCGACTACAGCGGCACCACCGCCGCCACCCTCACTGCCACTGCCACGTCTACGCAGCACTGCAATTGTCGACGGCGAGCAGGCTCTCGAGCCCGTCAGCGAGGCAGCTGTTGTCATGGTGGCGTCACACGAGACAGTCGTCGCAGGCAAACGACCGCGTGACGATGAGCACAGCAACAACAACAACGATGACATGCAACGTGCACGTCACGCACCTGCAGCTGCAGCACAGCCTGTTGTGCTGCCGACAACAACAACACTACAGCGCGGTGCGCGCTATTTTCTGCAGCACAATCGCCACGCCGCCGAGGCGCTGCACGAGGTACAGGCAAACACAGCGGCAGTGACTGCTGGCGTTGCGTGTGACGAGAAGGGTGGCGCAGAGGCAATGACAGCCGCACGCGGCACGGTTGTGGCGGCGGTGTCGAATAGCACGCACGGCTTGGCTGAAAATCTGCCCCCGACAACGCCCTATGGGCAGATGATGCTGCCGTCGTGCTTTGTCGAGCAGACCAACGACACGGCGTTGCGCGAGCTGCAGCAGCTGATGGCTGCCGGTGCGACAGGTGATGGTGACGGTCACCACAACAATGGCACGACGACAGCCGCGGCGGCGCGCACGACGACGTCGATGCTGATGGCGGGTGGCGGTGGTGGCAGTGATGTTGTACGACGCGGTCGCAGGCCACGGCACAGTGGCACGAGCGGTCGTCGTGGTGGTGACGCGGAGGCGAGCGGTGATCGCAGTGCGACGCGGACGAGTGCGGCGTGGTGGGCGGAGATGAGCACGGCACCGATGCCAGGCTACGCTGCCGACCCGCAGTACTCGATGGAGCTGTTCTAGTGCGTTGCCTGTGTGTGCGCGCGCGTGTGTATAGCATAGATGACATTTGCTCGTTGTGTGTGTGTGTACGTAACACATAGATGCACATAACGTATACATGTGTGTGTGTGGTGTAGAGAGAGAGAGAGAGAGAGAGAGAGAGAGAGAGAGAGCAGCAGCAGTAGATGCATACAACGTGTTTGTGTGTGTGTACATGCTATAGACGTACAAGAAGACGACGAGCATTGGCGCACATGCACATGTATATACACACATATGCAAGCGCGCGTATGGTGTGTGTGTGTGTGTATGTATGTCGACAAGGCGTACCGTGACGGATGAGAGAGTGTGCATGTATGTGTGTGTGTGCGACCTGTATTGTGATGTTGCACAGCTACGTTCTGCTTGCACGTAGCACAACACACAGTCACACACAAACAGACACACACACACAGTCACACAGTCACACAGACACACACAGACACATACACACACACACACCACTCACTCGCCTGCACACTAGTCATGCAACGCTACTTGATGAACACGTCCTACTTGCAGGACAGCCTGCGACGACTGCACGCACTGCACAAGAAGCCTGTGGACAACTACGGCGACCTCGTGCAAAACCTCAACGAGGAGTGCGACATCTTGTGCGACGTCATTCCCGCCTACAAGATCTCAGCCACCCTCGACGCCGAGGACGGCGGCAACGCACAGCGCAAGAAGAAGGAGGTGTACAATGTGCAGCGGCTCGAGCACGAGGTGCTGACGCAGTATGAGCACTTTCTACAGCTGCTGCGCCGCCTCGCCCGCAAGCCACACCCCGAGCAGCAGGCGCTGGGCAGCCGGCTCTGCGCCAAGCTCGTCAGCGCCTCCTCGGCGAGTGAGTTCAACCACGCCGAGGTGCTGCTGACGGCGGCGGTGCAGTTTGCCAATAGCAAGTCGGTGCGCGTCGCACAGCCGGCGCTGACGGCGCTGACGACGCTGCTCGACGGCCAGGTCGTGACGGAGGCGAGTGAGAGCGTCGTTGCCGCGCTGCTTGCCATTGTGCGCAAGCGCAGCTACGCGGTGAACCCGAAGCTGCTGACGCTGCTGCTGCACATTCGTGTCGCGATGGTCGATGTGCACCGCAGCGACGTCACCGAGGAGAAGGCAAAGAACAAGCGACTGAAGAAGGAGGACAAGGAGCTGGCGCGGCAGATGCAGAAGGCCAAGGCACGCCGCGACCGCGCCGAGCTCGCGGCGAGGCAGTCGCGGCTGCTGCACCGCGTCTTTGTCGTCTACCTGCGCATCCTCGACGCCGCGCGCGGCTGCACACCGGCGCACCAGGCCAAGATTCTTGCCCCCACGCTCGAGGGCCTGATCAAGTTTGCGCCGCTGATCAATGTCGAGCTGCACCAGGAGCTGCTGCAGGCGCTGAAGGAGATTGTGCAGCAGCCCGACGCGGCGACGCCGGTGGCGACGAAGCTGCACGCGCTCGTCGCGGTGGCGACGTTGGCGCAGCGCGATGCGACGGCGACGAGCGCCGACTGGCGCGTCGACCTCAGCTACTTTCACGAGATACTCTACCGCTGTCTGCCCGCGGCGCTGCAGCTGCCCGACGTCGAGTCGGCGAGTGCGGCGAAGATGACGCGCGAGAACGACGACGACGACACGGCCGACAAGGGCGACGGCAGCAGCGACGCCGCCTCGACGGCGACGTCGTCGTCGGCCGTCTCGACCGGCTCGCTGTCCTCGCAGGCCTTTTCGATTGCCAACTCGATGGCGATGCAGGGCCACGTCGCGACGCGGTCGAATGCGTGTCGCGAGCTGACATTCCACGTTGGCCTCGTGCTGCGCGCTGTTGACCTGCTCGTGCTGACGCAAAAGCATCTGCCGCTCGTCCGCGTCACGGCGCTGCTGCGTCGTCTGCTGCTGTGTGCGACACAGTGCCCCCCACACGCGGCCATGGCGTTGCTCGCCCTGTGCCATCGCCTGCTGCTGCGCTACCCGCCCGCGGCGAGCATCGTGATGGGCGGCAGCGACCACGTCTTGACGGGCCGTGGTGCGTACAACCCAGCCGCGCAGCAAACCGCCGCCGCCAACGCCGATGGCAGCTTCACGTGGGAACTGAGTCTGCTCGCGCGCAGTGTGCACCCGACGCTGCGGCAGATTACGGAGGCGTTTGCGCGGCACTATGGCAAGCTAGCGAAGCATCAGCACGGACAGGCGCCCGTGGTGAGCAAGCAGCTCGATGCGCTCGGGCCGTATGAGGTGATGGCAGAGTATGACCCATCCTCGGGCGAGTGTAAGCCGCCTGCGCCACTGCCACGTGCTCTGCGCACGCAGCAGCAGCAGCAGCAGCAGCACAAGCAGGCAGCAACAGCAACAGGACAGCGCAAGCGCACACGCAGCGACGGCGACGACGCGTAACAGGACGAGTAACATGTGTGTGTGTGTGTGTGTGTATGTGTGCAGAACAAGTTATGATTGTAAGCTACGTGTAACATGACAATAGGACACGGTGCGTGTACGTGCGTGGCTGCGTGACGGCGACCATTTGCAGCCTGCCTACTGCTGTTGCTGCTGCTTGCTTTGTATGTAGACAGAGACACACACACACACACACACACATCATGTCGTCGCTACTGTTGCACGAGCGGAGCAACAATGACATCAGCAACAGCACCAGCGACAGCAATGACAACAACAGCAGCAGTCGTGTCCTGCGCCTGGCGCCGCTCGAGTATGCGCACCTGGTCAACGACAATGACGGCATCACGACGCGCCTTGTCGGCCCGCTGACGCGACCGCTGCAGCCCAACGAGACGATTGCTCTGTCGCCGCGGCCTTTTCACGTCGTCGCGCCTGGCATGTACGCGCGCATCGACAACCCGCACGAGCGTCGTCGCCGCAGCAGCGGCGGCCATGCTCGTCACGAGCCTGTAGCCATGACAGCTGGTGCAGATGGTGACGGTGGTGACAACAACAACGCGTCCATTGTTGCTGGCGAAGACGACAATGACGACGAGGATGTCGCAATGGATGCGCTAGGTCAGGTGCAGCTGCGTTACGGCACGCACGAGCTGCGCTTCGCCGCGCAGTCGCCCTTTGCCCTCTACCCCGGCGAGGTCCTCGCGTGGGTGCGACCGCTGCGCGTGCTCGCCGCCGACGAGGCGCTCGTGCTGCGCGTCACCGCCGCCCACACATCGACGGCCACCTCGCCTGGGCGCAGTGCGGGTGAGCGTTATGTGTTGCGCGGCCCGTGCACCTACACACCACGCGTCGATGAGGAGGTGGTCGAGGTGCGTCGTGTTGTGTGTGTGCCACGAGGCAGCGGGGCGGCGCTGCACTGCCGCGCGCTCGAGTCGTTTGTCGACGACACAATGACAACGACAACAAGCACAAACAGCAATAGCAGTGACAGCAGCAACAACAGCAGCAACAACAATAGCGCAGGTGCACCTCGTGTGCGTCATGCCGGGGACGAGTATCTGCGGCTGTGCGATGGCAGCTATGTGGCGCACCCGTGCGAGGAGGTAGTGGCGGTGGTGCAGCCTGTGCGACTGGCGCATGACGAGGGGGTGTACGTACGCGTCACACGCAGCTATGTTGACGTGCGGCCTTTTGCCCCGCCAGGTGCATTGCGCTGTGCGGGCAGTGAGCTGCTCATTACGTGCGACGACTGCGTGGCGTTTGCGCCGCACCCGTACGATGTGGTGTGTGCGCGCACGCGACGTGTGCACGTGTCGACGCGGCAGTTTTGCGTCGTCGGCAAGCGCACTACGGCAACAGCTGCTGCAGAGCAACAGCAGCGAGAGGGCAGCACACACGCGGACAGCGACGAGGCGGCGGCGGCGGCTGCGACGCGTGGGCGTCGTGTGCTGACGGGCACGTCCTTCTTTCTGCAGCCAGACGAGGTGCTGCTCGTGCCGCCGCGTTCACGTTATGTGCTGACGGCAGCACAAGCACTGCTGCTCTGCGCGCTGGACGACTTTGACGACGAGGACGACGAAGAGGAGTGTGACGAGGGCGAGCAACACAACACGACAACAACAACAACGGCAACGACGGCCATGAGCAGCACAACAGCTGCACAGCCACATCGTCGTCGACGACGACGACGCGGTGAGCGATGGCTGCTGCACGGACCGCGTGTGTACGTGCCGAGTGCCCACGTCGAGGTGCTGCCCGATGCGTACGGCGGCGGCGGTAGCGGTGGTGATGGCGCCGAAGTGCGTGAACGTGTCACACTGCCAGCGGGCACGGGACTGTATGTGCGTGATGTGTGCACGGGTGTGGTGCGTGTACTTGTCGGGCCGACGAGCTACATGTTGGCGGCCAATGAGGAGCCCTGGACGAAGCCGCTGCCGGCGCCTGTGGCCGCGCGGCTGCAGCAACACCACTACAACCACGTCGTCTGCGTCGAGCGCTACACGCACCGCAACAGCAATGCATCACCCGCCGCCGCCGCAGGAGCAACAATGACAAACAGTGACAAGGACGACGATGACGACGGCCGCAACGCGCAACAGGCGACGAGCACGCTGCACACGAACGATGATGACAACAACAGCAGCAAGAGCGACAGTCGAACAGAGCGCTACGCGGCCGCGCGTGCGGTGTCGTATCGCGTGCCCTATCGCTGCGTCGCCCAGCTGCACAGCTACGCGACGCAGACGACGCGCACCGTGTTTGGTCCACAGTGCGTCATCCTCGCGCCCGACGAGGTGTTCACGGTGGTGTCGCTGTCGGGCTCGCGCTGGGACGCGGCCCAGCCGACGACGTGTCTGCCTAAGCAACCCCACCGCATCACCGCCCTCTACCTCTTTCTTGGGCCGTCGAGCATGACGGACGTGGTGTGGGCCGAGACGAGCGACCACACGCAACTGCGTCTGCAGCTGTGCTACGACTGGTTCTTTGACATCGCCGACGGCGACACCGCCGCCGCGCGGCGCTGCTTCAGCGTCAACGACTTTGTCGGCAACGCGTGTTCGTTTCTCGCGAGTCGCGTCCGCGCGGTGGTGGCTACGCTGCCGTTTGACGACTTTCACCGCCGCAGTGCGCACTATCTGCACGCCGCCGTGTTTGGCCTGCCACCACCACCGCAGCAGCAGCAGCAGACGTCATCCTCGTCCTCGTCGTACTCGTCATCGTTTGTGGCGACGTCTGCGTCGGTGCAGAGCAGCGATGCCGCAGCTGCTGCCGCAGCAGCAGCAGCAGCAGCTGTAGCAACAACAACAACGACACACGGCAGTAACAACAACAACACGAGTGACAGTACGCCACCGCCGCCACCCCCACCGGCGGTGCTGCGCTTTGCCAACAACTTTGTCGTCACGTCCGTTGACACGCAGCAGATGGACGTGGTCGACGCGCGGACGCGACAGGGGCTGCAGAAGTCGGTGAAGATCGCCATGGACGTGGCCGCGCACGCGCAAGAGGCGAAGGCGCGACAGCGGGCGCAGGCGTGCGAGCAGGATGCTCGCGGCGCGCTCGAGCGGCTGCGCATGCGCGACCACGTCGCGAGCGAGGAGACGCGGCAGGTGCTGCTCGCGGCGGAGAGTCGTGGCCTGGCGCTCGTGCACGCCGGCAAGGCGCGTGCGGCCGCCGAGGCGGTTGCGCAGGCGAGCGAGGTCGAGGCGACGACGGCGGTGGCGGCGGCGGCGCTGCGGGCTGAGAAGGAGCACGTCACCCACGACGTGGCGCATGCGATGTTGGCGCGCAAGAAGAGCATGGCGCTGGCGCATGAGCGCGCGCTCGTGCAGCTTGCACACGAGCACGCCGAGGCGCTGTCGCGCATTCGCGACGGCGTCGTGCGTGCCGCGATTGACGCGCTCGGGCCGGCGACGCTCGCCGAGGTGGCGGCGGCGGGGCCTGAGCTGCAGGAGCGACTGCTGCGCAGCCTGGGCGTGCAGGGCTATGTGCTGACGGACGGCACGACACCGATCAACCTCTTCCGCACCGCCGCCGCCCTCACGTCGACCACGACAGACGGTAGTCGTCGTGGTGCGGGCGCTGACGGTGGCGGCGACACGGCCACTGCACACACACACTCTTGACTGCTACACATATACATATACACATGCATACAGCCTTGTCTATACAAATACACATACACGTACATACATACACATGTGTACATGTTTTGCTACTGTACAAGCGTCTTCGCGTAGCACATGTGTGTGTGTGTGTGTGTGTGTATGTGTACAACACTTTGTCACATGTCGCTTGCTTGTTGTAGTTGCCTTTGCTATATACCCCGCGCGGCGCACCGCCGGTGTGAGGAGGCCATGTTGCACGTGACACGCATGGCGGCAAAAAACCGCAGCTCGTACGCGACCAAGGGCACGATGCGCGGCGGCATTCCGCGCATCTACTATGCCTGGATGAAGCCCGGCAGCTTCACGCGGCGCCGCTTCGAGAAGATGCGCAACCCCTTTGTCGACCTCGAGACGGGCACCTCGCTGTACTTCCGTGACACGCGCGACTCGGCCGCGGCGGTGGCGCACGCGGCCGACGGCAAGGGCCTGAAGGGCATGGACAATGCCATTGACCTGTACAATGAGTACCGCATCGTCCCCGACCTCTACCCCGAGGGCTTCAGCTGGAAGCACAAGCTCAACACGGAGTACAACCAGTGGCGCAGCAACACGTGGCTGACGCCTGACCTCATACCGCAAGAGCACCGCGGCCGCTTCTTGTGTAACTTTCAGCTCAACGTCGTCTCGTACGACATGCGCGTCGTCAAGTTCAGCCCGAAGGACCACCGACAGTGGATTTACTGCGTGCTGTACATTGGCACAGGCAAGGGCATCGCCGGCTGGGGCCGCGCCGTCGCGCCGAGCTCGCAGGAGGCGCGCAAGGAGGCGATCAAGGAGGCCTTTCACAACGTCATCGCCGTCGACCTCGAGCAGGAGGGGCCGATGTACCCAGTGCGGCTGAACGTGGACGGTGCGCGCGTGCTCTTGTACCCGTCACGCCGCATCGTCGCCAACTTTCGCGTGGCCGACATACTCTGCGCCTTTGGCTTTCAGCACGCCGGCTGCCGCGTCAATGCCCGCTCGACGAACAACCCACGCTCGCCGACGCACACGGTCGAGGCGGTGTTCGAGGCCGTCAAGGCGCTGCGCAGCGTGAGTGAGATGGCGGCGAGCCGTGGCAAGGTGCCCCACTCGCTCATACACAACATCTACCCCTACCTCGAGGAGCTACGGCGGCGCAAAGGTATGATGGCGATGCACCCGCCCGGCAAGGACGGCATCTTCATGCCCGACCGCGTCGTTGACAATCGCCTGCCCGACCACCTGAAAAAGGGCTACTATGACGATGTGTACTGGCGCGACTTTTTTGCGGGCAGCAAGGCGTACCTGAATGAGCCACGCATTGGCATGCGCGGTGATGAGCTGCGCGCACAGCTCGCCGCGGTGGCGGCCGAGGCGGCCAACTTTGGTAGCGGTGGCAGCAACAGCAACAGCAGTGACAGACGCGGTGGTGGCAGCACCACGGCAGTGGCGGCTGCGATGACGACGTCGTCGTCGTCGTCGCGTGCGCGTCGTCGCACCTTGGACGAGGTGCTGCGGCGTATGGGCAAGACGGTCAATGACCTCGGCAGTGTGCCCGTTGTCAATGCCCGCCTCGACGCGAAGCTGCCGACGCACATCAAGCGCACCTTTCTTTTGCACTAACGACGAAGCAGCAACATCATATACACACAGCAAGCACATGCCGATGTGTGTGCGTGTGTGTGTGTGTGTGTGTGTCATATGCACTGCTGTTGCCTTGTCTTGTAGCGCACAAACACACACGCACAGAAAGTATGGCGAAGCAACGCGCACGCGTCGACGAGGCTGCTGCGACCGCGACGCTGACGACGACGCCGACGGCAGTGCCGCGGCGCAAGCGACCGCGACAGCAGGCAGCGGAGGACAACAACAACAAGAATAACAAGAACAAGAAGAAGAACACAGACAATGGCAGCGAAGTGGCGAGCGCACACGCGTCGCCGCTGGCAAGTGGGCCAGCGCTGCTTGACAATGAGGAGTACAAGAGCAGCACCTTTGCGCAGCTCGGCTTGTGCGCCGAGTTGTGCAGCGCATGCGCCGAGGCTGGCTGGGCAAACCCGACGCGCATACAGGCCAGCACCATCCCTGTCGTCGCCGAGGGCCGCGACGTCATTGGCGTCGCGCAGACGGGCAGCGGCAAGACGGGCGCGTATGTGCTGCCGCTCGTCGACTGGCTGCTGCGGCAGCGCAAGACGCCGTTTCTCTCGGTGCTCGTGCTCGTGCCGACGCGCGAGCTGGCGCAGCAGGTGACGACGCAGTTTGTGCTGCTCGGTCGCAGCGTCGGCCTGCGCGTCGTGACGCTCGTCGGCGGTGCTGACATGGTCGAGCAGGCGTGCGAGCTCAGCACGCGACCGCACGTCCTCGTCGGCACACCTGGCCGCGTCAAGGACCACCTGAGCAACACCAAGGGCTTTGGCCTCGTCCGCCTGCACGCGCTCGTGCTCGACGAGGCCGACAAGATGCTCGACATGGACTATGAGAAGGAGATTGACGCCATTCTCGGCTACCTGCCCCACGACCGCCAGACGCTGCTCTTCTCCGCGACGCTGAGCACGAAGATTGACCGGCTGCAAAAGGCCTCACTGCGCGATCCGGTGCTGCTGCAGGTGCACCGCAAGAACACCACCGTCGACACCCTACAACAGTACTACCTCTTTGCCCCTTTTGCGCAGATGCTGCCATACCTGCACCTGTACCTCACACGCGAGACGGGCAACCACATACTCGTCTTTTGCCGCAGTGCGGCGCTCGTGCATCGGCTGACGCTCACGCTGCGCATCTTGGGCCACCGTGCGTTGCCGCTCATGGGGCGCATGGACCAGGCCAACCGCAACATTGCCCTTGGCAAGTTTCGCGAAGGCAAGGTGCGCATACTCGTGTGCACCGACGTCGCCCAGCGCGGCCTTGACATTCCGCACACGGATGTGGTCGTCAACTATGCCCTGCCCGATCACGTCGAGGACTACATACACCGTGTCGGCCGCACAGCACGCGCCGGGGCGCAGGGCAAGGCGGTGAACGTCATCAGCCAGTACGACATTGTCATGCTGCAGAAGATTGAGGCGCAGACGGGCGTCAAGTGTGCCGAGTGGCCCCACGCCGCCGAGGTGGACGTGACGGCGGTGCTGCAGCGCGTCGAGGAGGCGGAGCAGGAGGCGGTGCGTGAGATGCGCGACGCCGCCGAGACGGACAAGCTGTCCAGCGAAGCGCGGCAGCTCGCGGCGCCGCGTGTGGCGCGACGTGAGCGTGGTGCGGGGCAGGACGAGCTCGGCTACGACGACAGCAAGCACGGCCGTGCTGACTTTGCGACGCTGCGGCTGCGCCGCGAGCACGAGGCGGCGTTTCAGATGACACGCAAGCAGCAGCGCAAGACGCTGTGGGCCAAGCGACGCGAAGCACGCAAAGGCGGCGGTGGGGGTGGTGGTGCACGCGCGACGTAAGCAAACACACACGCACACACGACATAAGTACAACACGCATAAACAAGATGACAGTCACACTGCATACGTGTGTGTGTGTGTGTGTGTGTGTGTGCAGTACGCCTGTATGCAATGTGTGCTTGTCTTGTTGTGCAGTGCATAGCATACACACATACATACATACATACATACATACATACATACATACAGATATGGAGGAGCAAGGCCACGACGATGGTGCCGCCGTCGCCGCGGCAGAGGCGGCGCAGCGACGGCGTCGCCTGCGACACCACCGCCCTCGCAGCAAACGCCTCGGCGACGACGAGGCAGAAGGCAACGACGGTGGTGACGCCAAGCCGAGGACAGCCGCAGCCGCTGTGCGCGACGAGGCAATGCCGCCGCAGCAGCCGCAGCAGCAGCTGGCGGGCAGCAAGCGTGCACGTGCGTCACAGCGTGACGAGCGCGACGCAAAGGCAAGCGATGCGGCGTCGCGTCGGCGACGTGTCGAGCCGGCACGCGGCGGCGGTGACAACGAGGAGGACGATGAGGCAGCGGTGGGGGCGGCCATGGCGGCCGCGGCGGCCGCGGCGCGACGACGCAAAGACGACGCGGACGCGCAAACAACAACAACAACAGCAACAGCAGCAAATGCAGCGAATGCAGTGCCCGTCGTGACCGATTATCGTCAGCTGCAGCTCAATCCGCACATTGTGTCGACGCTGCAGAGCGAATTTGGCTTTGACAAGCTGACCGACATACAGGCACGCTGCATCCCTGCCGCCCTGCAAGGCCGTGACCTGCTCGCCGAGGCCAAGACGGGCAGTGGCAAGACGCTTGCCTTTCTCGTGCCGACGGTCGAGCTCATCACGCGGGCCGGCTTCCGGGCGAGCAACGGCACCGCGGCCGTCATCATTGGCCCCACACGCGAGCTGTGTCTGCAGATTGACGGTGTCCTGACGCGCCTGCTCAAACACTTCCACGGCGCCGTGACGTACTTGTGCTGCATTGGCGGCCAAAGCCGCAACCAAGAGGGCTACAAGCTCGCCGCCGGTGTGATGATTGTCATTGCCTCGCCCGGCCGTCTGCTCGATCACCTGAAGCTGACAAAGGACTGGCATACGCAGAACCTGCTGCTGCTCGCCGTCGACGAGGCCGACCGCGTCCTTGACAATGGCTTCGAGGAGGACATGCGTGAGATTGTCGCGTTGCTGCCGAAGAAGCGGCAGACGCTGCTGTTCTCGGCGACGCAGACGACGCGCGTCGAGCAGCTGGCGCGGGTGTCGTTCCGTCGCCCACCGCTGTTCATCTCGATGCGCAGTCACCGCGACAAGGCCACCGTCGACACCCTCGAGCAGGGCTACGTTGTGTGCCCGAGCGAGCGGCGGCTGCTCGTGCTCTACCACTTTGTCAAGCGCAACGCGCAGAAGAAGATGATTGTGTTCTTCAGCAGCCGCAACAGCGTCAGCTTCCACTGCGAGCTCTTCAACTACATTGACGTCCCGTGCGTGGCGTTTCACGGCAAGCAAAAGCAGCACCAGCGCTCGGCGACGTACATGCAGTTCTGCAACGCTGAGCGTGGCGTGCTCTTCACCACCGACGTCGCCGCGCGCGGGCTTGACATACCCGCGGTGGACTGGATTGTGCAGTACGACCCGCCGGACGAGGCGACCAAGTATGTGCATCGCGTCGGCCGCACCGCGCGCGCGGGCCGCTGCGGCAACGCGCTGCTCTTCCTGCTGCCACAGGAGAAGCTGTTTCTCAAGTATCTCTACGCGGACGCGCACGTGACGGTCAACGAGTACACCTTTGACGCGTCCAAGCTGAATGCGCAGGTGCAGGCGCAGCTCGAGCAGCTCGTTGGGGCCAACTACTACCTGCGGCAGTCGGCCAAGCAAGCGTACGAGGGCTACCTGCTCAGCTACAGCAGCAGTCAGCTGAAGAATGTGTACGATGTGCAGCAGCTCGACCTAGCGGCCGTTGCCAAGGGCTTTGCCTTGAGTGAGCCGCCACCGCTGCGCATTGACCTGTCGCAGTCGGCGGCGCACCTGAGCAAGAAGGCACGGCGTGAGCACCACACCATGCGCAGCGCCCGTGATGGCGCGCGACGCGCCGTCAATGACGCGATGCTGCAGCGGCGGCACAAGAACATCAGCGGCGAGTGGGGGCCGTCGTCGTCGTAGGGTAATGTGTCTGTGTGTGCGTGTATAACAATTGACGTGTAAGCACATGCACATGATTGTGTTCGTTGTACGTAGTGTGTGTGTGTGTGTGTGCACAATATGTGGTGACATGTATGCTGCACGTCGTGTACACTTGTGCCTTGCACTTTGCTCATGTACAAACACATACACACACACATGTACGTACAGACGCACACAGTTGTGTACACACGTGGCCATGGCCTCCGCGTCGACACCGCTGCGGGCGTGCTCGGTAGCCGTGGTGGGCGCACATGATGTAGGCAAGACGACGCTCATTACACGGTTTCTGTCAAGCTGCGATGCCGCGGACAAGGAGGACAAGAGCAACAAGGACAAGAGCATGAGGAGCAAACAACGCACGTCGTCCTCGTCGTCCTCGTCGTCCTCGTCGTCCTCGTCGTCCTCGTCGTCCTCGTCGTCGTCGTCGTCGCGTCCGCATCGCAGCACACTGACGAGTGCCGTGTGTCTGCCCGCGGGTGCCAACACGTACACGCGCGTCGTCGCCGTTGACGGCGAGCGCTACGCACTGACGCTCACGGAGTGCTCGACATCGCGCGCGGATGCGGCGCTGCGCACGGCACAGCTGCGTAGTGCCGATGCGGTGGTCCTCGTGTACGCCGCCAACGCCCCGGCCACGCGCGAGTGTCTGCCGCGCTGCGTCGACGAGCTCGTCGTGCTGCGCACAGCGGCCGCCGCGGCACGACGGCGACAGCGCGCGCGGCACGCACGCCGGCGACGTGACACGGAAGGTGACAAGGACGACAGCGGTGGTGGTGCCGACAACAGCAACAACAGCAGCAGTCGTCACCGTCCCCACGACGGTCAAGCACGCGTGACGATGCGACCGTCGCCTGCGCCGTGTCTGCCCGTCGTGCCCATCTTTGTCCTCGCCACGCACACCACACGCAGCCACGTCTTTGTCATCACACACGAGTGGGCCGCCGGGGAGGCGGTGGCGCGGCAGTGTGCTCAGCGCGGTGGCCTCGCCTTCTTGCTCGACGCCGACGCGCGCGCGTGCTGTGATGCCGTGCACGACGCCCTGTGCCGTCACATCGCCGCCCCCTCACCGCCGCTGCTGGCGCCGGCGACGTTTGCGAGTGTGCCGTGTGGTGCCTCGCCGCTGTACCCGTACTACGCCCTCGACGCGCGGTGTGCGTGTGAGGCGACGGCGGCGCTGCGGGCGGTGCTGCGCCTGTACGCGCACGTGCGCTGGCAGCACGCCACACACACGGCGGCAACGGCGGCCGCCGCGCGCACGGCCACGACGACGACGACAACGACGACCGCCGCATCGCCACACCGCCACAGCCACAACGACGGCAACAACAGCGACAGCGACAGTGACAGTGACGAGGACAGTGCAACGCCGCCGCCGCGCTCGTGGTGGCAGTGGCTGCTCGGTCGTCGACCACGACGGCTCTTATACTTTGCACCGCCAATGCGCACACTCTTCGTCGGTGTCACGTCGACGAGCGCAGCGACGCGACGTGACGGCAACAACGGTGGCCGTCATCGTTGTCATCGCCGCGTGACGACGACGACGCCGTCCTCGGCGCCGTTGCCGACGTCGTCACCGCTGCCGCCGTCGCCGCGCCTGCGCGACCGCTCGCTGCACAATGCGCGTCGTCTGCGTCGTTACCTGTGCAGTGAGGGGCTCATACACGGCAGCCACAGCGCTGCATCACCACCACCACGTGCTGCCACGTATACAGCGATGTATGACGCGTACAGCCGTGGCAGTGACGCGCGCACGACCTGGTCGCCGCGCAACAGCGCAAATAACGCCGCACAGCATCATCGTCATCATCATCATCATCATCATCGACGCGACGGTGGCAGCAGCAGAGACAACAGCCGCAAGCGCCACCACCGCCACCACCACACCGCAAGCCACTATGTGAGTGCGGTCGCACACGACACGATGACAGCAAGCAGCCACCACGACTGTCAGCACAGCACGAGCAGCGCGAGCATTGGCTACAGCAGTGGCAGCAACAAGAGCACAATTGGTGGCGGCGTGACGTGTCATTGTTGTGGCAGCGTAGTGGGCGCCACAGGCTCGGTGGCTGCTGCTGCTGCTGTTGTGCATGACAAGGCCGCCATGGTGCGCGCATACGACGACAACAACAACAACAACGATGACGACAATGACAGTGACGTGCACGTCAGCGAGATACGCAGCAACAGCAGCGGCAGTGGACGCAGCTGCGCTACACCGTTGCAATGCTACGCGTCGCACGAGCCCACATCGGAGCTGTTCGGGTGACGACGTTGTCACACTTTGCACACATGTGTGTGTGTGTGTGTGTCTTCCTTCTCTCTCTCACGCTTGTCTCGTATTGCTCGTTCACACACACGCACACACGCACACACACACACACACACACACACACACACACACACACACACACATACGCACGTACACACGCATGAGCGCGTGTGCTGCTTGTACATATGCTGGCAACACGAGGGTAACGTATGCATATGTGACGCGCTGCACGTAGCCTGTCAACACAAACGCATGCACACACACACATGTACATCTGTCGACATGTGTTTGCGTGTGTGTATTGACTGTATGCATGTACATGCTTATCCTGCAACACACACACACACACACACACACAGACATACACGTAGTGAGCGAGGCACTCGTCATGGCGGCGCACA